>SNQJ01S0051482.1:22041-33549 GCA_010110895.2 Picea sitchensis | reverse complement strand
CGGGGGTGACCTACTGTTGAGCTTATGAACAGTGTGGTCTAAGGCTGGGAGGTTCGTGGAAGGCCTGCACTTGGTTGGTGTTTTCTACAGCAGATAAAAGATAAGTAATCTGAGTTATGTTTATCACATTTGACATGACTGTGCTGTTTTGTATCATGTTTTCCGATGTGTGAATGAATTAATGATAAATGCTATGGAATGACTAATTATAGCAGTACCCATATATTTTACTCTGTGTTTGAGTGTGTTTAGTTATGTTAAAAGAATTTGCTTATGATTCCAGTACGAATTATGTAATCATTCATGTATAAAGGTAAACTAAGAGTGATTGGAAACCTCGGTAGTGAAAGGGTACACTACAAATTGGTATCAGATCAGCAAGGTACACTACAGACTCCATGACCAATGGCCAGCTATTGATTTGCAGTCATCTCACTTCCTTCATGTTGATCCTACCACTCTCTAAGCTTTCCTAAAACTAATTAAATCAAGGAGTGCTAGGCTTGACTCTTTAGCAGTCAAGAGTCAACTTCTAGTGCTAACATCTTTTGGTGCCATTGTTGGGGACGTGAATGAAGTAATCTTCCCATAGAAAATGACATTGATCATATTTTCTTCTTGATGGTGAACAATAAGTGAACATATATCATATTTCATATCATTCACCGTGGTGACTCCACTCCATGATGGAAGAACCTGTTGGTGACTTCACTGATACATGACAACAATGGCCATGGAAGCTTTCTTGGCTCAGAGGTTTTCACCTATCAATTTGTCAGTTATTCCTGGTTTTCCTAATCCGGTGCTTTCATTCTCAGAATGCACAGACTTTCTTCCTATTTTTAGCGGAAAGGAGGAAGATAATTCTTCACAACATCTCGTCAAGTTTCATTAGTGCATAGATCAATTGGATGTCTATCATGAATATACTCTCATGAAAATGTTCATATACTCATTAGAAGGAGATGCACGACATTGGTATCGATCTCTTCCTATCTCTAGAATTTCTTCACTGAAGGATTTTCATGTTGTGTTTCATTCATATTGTAAGAGAATTTATTCAACAAAGAGACGTTTTGAGCATTGTTGTGAGGGATATGCATTATACACTCGAAATTTTGTAGATTATTCTTCTAGTAGTGCAGATGAAGGGGATGATAATGTTGAGGAAGAAGAAGAAGATTCATTATCAACTATATCTCCTTCTAATTTTGTTTTATAGTAAGAGGATTTTCAACAGTCAGATATTGAAATTGATAACAATGATACTCTAGATATATTTGGCATCAATCCAAATGTTTCTAATAGTAGTGATTATGATACATAAGTTGTTCCAAATCTGTTTGAAGATCATATTGTTGTTGATTATATACAAAAATCTTCATCTTTGTCATTAGAATTTTACCATGCTGCTCTAGTTTATGATGAATATAATGATGATGAGAAAAAATTAAATGTTTATGAAACATATGGAGGCTCATTAGCTAACAAAACATCATCTAGTTTCGATTTCCAACAAAAATATGATCAACCATGTATTCATGTTACAATTGATGACAGTTATGACTTTTCTTTTCAAAATACCAATGAAGACTTCCTTATTATTGATAAATCTTACAAAGATATCATTGTTGAGGAGAATTATCAGCAGATTTCTCATGATATGTCTTTCATAACTCATCCTTCGTTTGATCACTATGAATATAGTGATGTTAAAGATAAAGAACATATTGTTCCATTTCTCTCAAAAGTATTCAGATGTAATGGGACAACATATGAAAGTTATGGCTCTAAATCATAGGGATATAATAAAAGAGATTAAGAAAAAATAAATGAGCAGTTGATAATGCTTTCCTCTTTCTCAATTGTTGAGAAGCAACAAGTTTTGTATAAGTTTCGAGATCCATTTTTCATTTATATGGAGATTTTTTGCAGTGCCAAAGTTTAAGTTGTTTTCATAATAAAGGCCGAATTCTTGGGTTGTAAGTATGATCTCCAAGATTGCTATTTACACTCTATAGTTCTTTCTTTCATAACCTTGCACAAAATTGACAGATTTTAATTTGTTAGCCTATTTATTACTTGGTTCCATTGGAACTATGATTACACATGATCAACTGCTTCTTGTTGATTAGAAGTAGGCAGATGAATAAGCTCGTCTTGGAGCATTTATTTTCATTTTAAAAAATATGCTTTGAAGTGTAAGGTTTGTTTTCAACTGTGTGTGTTCAAAATTTGAATAAGTTGCAGAGGTTTGGAAGGAGGTTAATGACTCCATAGCCCAATGGATAAGGAACCAGTCTACTTGTTCTTGGCAACCCGCAGGGAGCATGTCATCCCCCGTGGAGCCCATGTTAGCACTAATATTCCTATTTCCAAATTATGACTTAAAGGGTGCTACAGGAAGTTCCGAACCTTAGTAACATTTTCAAAAAAAATTGATAAGAGGCACTGTAGAAGTTCTGCTTGGCTCTTATATGCTGAAAATGATTAGTTTTGTGGACTTTTTAGGCTATTGGGTTTTAAAAAATTGGGTTTTTAATGTTAGGTCTCAAATATACATTGTCAAAATTTTAAATATTTTGTAAAATTTGGGTCATTTACGTTAAGTATTCCTAAGCCTTGTGCTCATTTTAAACTTGTATTATTTACGTTAAGTATTCCTAAGCCTTGTGCTCATTTTAAACTTGTATTTTCTATGTTGGTGTCAAAATGTGTCAACTTCCAATTGTTTAATTATTCTCGTCTTGGTAGAATTAATGGCTTTATAGCCAATTCGACTCTCAGGCTTTATAAATAGGCCTATGAAATTTTTATCAAAAAATATTGGTCCCAAGGCCAATAACTAATTACTGGACTTAAAGTCCATAGGTTGTCGAGTACAACACCTACCACAAGCCACAACATAAGTTAACAACACAACGTACAAGTCAAATCCCAACATACAAGTGCCAAGCGCCAAGATAAGTCACATGGGGGAGAAGCTCATGAGGAGGAATACATAAGGAAACGAACAAGTAATCCACATCAATATAAATCCCAGCACAATTGTGGAGATCAAGTGCCAAAGGATAACCCATGAGGGGTATGGTTAATATGTCATTCAACAGAATCATTGACGAATCCAACTCTCAGTCACTACAGGAAGCACCAGAGCTTACGAATGTCAAGAGCATCAGGGAATAAACACAAGCATCACCAAGTGTTAAAGATAAAGATCCAAGTGTTCCTTTATTCCTACGTTGTTGTTCTTTTATTTTCGTGGACTATATTTTTGTTTCTATTTGTGTTTGGAACAAAAAGGGGCAGGGAATTCCGATATCTATTATCTACATCTGTACACAAGATCCACGCTGAAGGTCAAATCAAAAGGGCACAAATGTGCAGGTGGACCGGTTTGATCATACATGTTTATAGTGGGTTTTGAGGAATAAGAATGCACCGAAAATATCTATTTTTGCAGAGGAATAAGAATGCATCTAAATGTCACCCATCTACAGCATGCCCTGATACAAGATGTGAATTATAATGATTATTACTTGTTTGTATGGCCGATTGATTGTAAAGCTCCCGTATGATGGAGGCAACAATATGAGAGATGATCCAGTATTGGAATCCTCTATTCTTCAGAAATTTCCTGCTCCTCTCCTGTTGCAATTGCGAATGCGGAAAAACACAATTATCATAAGAATCAAACAATACATATGCAAACACAAAACACAGCGATTTACGTGGTTCACCCAAAGGTTGGGCTACGTCCACCAAGCATAGGTATCGGTCTTCTTATTATTCAGCTAATGGAGATTACAGACARGMTCACTCCTCTCAGACACACTCTCAGCCTCTACGGGCATACAAATTTATAGCAATGTATTAGAAACTGATTAATAAATGTAATCTCATCCATAGTTTAACTTAGGTGCATTGGTTACAACCAATTCTGATTTGATCTCTCCCGTATTCTAATTTGGTTGCCTTAGTTACAACCAATCCTAGTTTATAGGATCTAGAATCCTATCCACGGGTGAGTTGTTGTCACCGTTTCCAACATCTCCAACCAATGCAGTCAAATTCAAAATATAATGCCTTTGGGCTAGAGAAAGCTTGCATGCGATGATAAATGTACAAAACTGAAGAAGAAAAAGATTCTGGAAGATGCTTTTGGAATTTGCGCAACAGTGGATCTACCAGGGGTAAATGAGCATATTTTAGAACTTCTGGATGATTCGATCAGGAGAGCACCACAATGGGCTTTGGTAGTTAAGGAAAAAGTTTAGATACTCGGTTTTGGGAAAAAAAAAAAGCTAGATCAAATAGCATTTGTGTGCATGTTATTGGCCCTATGCAAAAGGATAGAAGGGATATGTTGAGGCATCTAGCAGAAAGATGGATCCTTGCCATATATTCTGCCAGATGGGAACCAAAACGTTTTCTGATCATACAGGCTACACATAAGTCAAGAGTCCCATTTCGTAGCATAATTCCCAAAGGGTCACTTCTTACAATATGAAATAATTACCAGCTTTAGGTATCCAGTTTTTCAAGATTACTTGCAGAGTATATTCATGCTAGTGATATGTATGGGTTGTGCATCTTAGCTATGATTATGGCATTGCGATGAACATACAATTTCAATAACTTAAAAAGTCTTTAAATGAAAAGGTGGAAAAAATATAACGCGTTTTTTAGCAAAAGATTAGCAGGCAGTTGAATATTCGAAGGACATATAAATCAATTCCTCAGATTTGAAGAAACAAAACAGTAGGAACAAGGCACCTGGCAGCATTGATTTTCCAGTTAACATTCAATTCCATCTCCATATTTTCGTGAGGTTTCTTTTAGCATTTTTTTCAAGGAAGAAAATCATTGGCTAAAGGAAAGTTCCATATTAGAAGAAGATTTGAATCCAACAGTTCTAATAGCTCAGGATACTTGGCAACAGATAGCAGTGCAGTTCCACATTCAAAGGGCTCGATATCAACAACTTATCTAAAACCAATTTCTAATTTTGGAAACTAGTTCCACATTGTTAGTAAATATTTCTAGAATTAGATTTCTATAAATTTATTGATGAATAATGTAATGAAAGGGGGGGAATTCAGTCCAAGGGACTAAGAGAGAGCTGCAGAAGGTGAACAATCTGTGTAATACTTTGAAAAATCTTAGCAAGACTTTTATGTAAATATTTCAACTGATAACAAAGTTTATGATCAATTTGTTTTCTTCATTTCCTCATTTCTTTCTTTTTCATCTACTTAAATGTGTTTTTTTGCTATAGGATATATGTATGCAATTCAGTGTTGATAAAACTATAGTATAGGATACTGTAGTTTATTCCATTGACCACATTTGATACTTATATTCACAATTAGAAAGGGTTTCTAAATGTTGAGTATTCTTCCTTGTACGTGTATCAAGGATCATTGTGGTTTTGGATTTACTTGCAGTATTGTTTTCTTCATTTCTTCGTTCCATTTCTTTATAGCCTTAGAGCTGATCTAAGTTTTGTTAGCTTGATCTGTTACCCATAGAATGCTGAGACATTTAATGGACTCCATGCCCAATGACCAACTGTTCATTTGCAGTGATCTCACTGCCTTCAAGTTGTTCCTACCACTCTCTAAGTTTTCCTAAAACCAATTAAATCAAGGTGTGCTAGGATTGACTCTTTAGCAGTCAAGAGTCAACTTCTAACGCTAACACCTACTCTGATACCAATTGTTGGAATACTAGGGGGGGTGAATCATTATGAGGAATTTTACCACTTTTAACCACAATTTATAAACTTCAATATTATCAACAATATATCATCAATGCATCATCTATGATTACCTTCAATATATATCATGAGCATATAAACATAATAAACATCACATCAACATCACATTAAATACAAAGTACACCAGAATTTACGTGGAAACCCAAATGGGAGAAACCACAAAATGCTTTCTTATATATCAAAGAATACCAATTTCCCAATTCTCTAGCTGCAACTAGAAGGAGGCTATGACCCCCTATTTACAGGCTCCAACCTGAAGGAAGATACAACTCCCTAAATTATCTGGCTCCAACCAGAAGGAGGATGTTGGATTACTAAGAAGGGGGTGAATGAGTAATGAGAAATATTAGTACTTTTAACCACAGTATATACTTCAACAATAATCAACATTTTGTCATTAACATTCAATATATCATCAACATGATAATCATAAACAACATGACATCACAATAGATACACAGTACACCAGAATTTATGTGGAAACCCAAATGGGAGAAAACTACAAAATGTTTTTCTTATATATTAAAATAATACATTCATTGGAAGCACCAAATTTTGATTCTCCATCTACAACTGGAAGGAGGCTCCAACCCTTTGTTCTCAAGCTCCAACCTAAAGGAAGCTACAACTACTTGAATTCTATGGCTCCAACCAGAAGGAGGATACAACCCCCTAAGTTCTCCAGCGCCAATGAGATGCTAGCTACAACCACCCATCCTTGCCCCGTTGACGTAGACCCCCTTGCCCTTGGGCAGAGATCCGCACAAGATCGTTCTAATCTCCTTGAGCCGAAGTGGCTCTTCAGGCTCCTATTGGAACCTCATGAATCCAATCCACCGGTCTTTCATGAAAACCCACCTTGCGCAACTTAACACCAGGCATGAGCCTCACATCCCCTTGTGACCACAACCGGGCCTTAACGCGAGTGCCTCTCGCCACTCGCGAGTTCATGAGTTGAAGACCCTCGACTCTTCTTTTGCAAACCTCTGATACCCGAGATGACGATATAGGTGTGGCTCCTTTCTCGTTAGCGCTTCTTCAAGCAACCACCCGCTAGGGCTTAACTCTAACACCCCTCGCAACTTCGCAGCTTCGCAAGTTGAAGTGTTGATTCCTCCTGCTCCTACTTTGCAAATCTGTGACTCGCGATAAGTCAATGATGGGTTGACCCTTTCCAAATGACACGTGTCCACCACTTGTCACCACTTCCACCTTTCTTCAGGCATTGTATTGTCACACCACCTGTCAACCACGTGATCCCCACTTACGGATGGGCCACATGTTTGCACGAGCTCTCGGCGCTCGGCACTTCGCGACTTCTACAGTCGATAAGAAACCCTCTCAAGTTTCGAACCCCTGATAGGCAATAACCACGAAAGTTCTGATCCCACAGTTCTCCCACGGCCTGGATCCAACGGCCTGGATCTTCTTCCCTATTCGTCGTAGCTCAGGACTTCACGAAACCAAAGATATTTGGTCTACCGTCCAAACTCATGATCCCCGAATTTGTGATATGATCAGATGACATGGGTTGAGACGAGATCAATGGCTCACGTTGATTTTTGATGCTAGGGTGGTGAGTTCTTCCAACTCTCGACCGCCTTGTAGCTTCACTGAATCCTACGGTTCTCGCAACTTTGTGAGTTCTCCATAGAGAATTTTGACCGCTCGATTTAGTCTTCTCAAGGATCTCTAGCCAAAATGGTTCGGCGTTCTTCCACCTGAACTTAATCTCTATACGACGGCTTCGATTTCCGTCCCCCTTTGAAATGGTTCGATTTTTTCCTTCCTTTGAAGTGTTCAAAGGTATTATCCCTCCTAAGCTTTCCCTTCCAAACTCAAGGCTTCCAAAAGGGTTTCCTGCTCACACTCCTTGTGGAAAACTTTCAAATAACTTCTAGTTATTTGAATATTCGACCCTGTGCACTCTTTGCAATAGTAGTCCTTCAACCTTCACCTTAGTTGATAACTTCTAAGGTTTCAACTAGCCTGCACACACCTTGCACGGCTCTGTGCTTCACTTGCATTTCAACTGAAATGAGAACAACGGTATCTCTCCTGAGCTTTTTGAGATAAAACTCAAACACTCGTCAACGCACACCTTGCGGACGTCCACTGCACTCCTTGCAGGAATTCTCAGAGAGAGAAACAATTGAAACTCATTCTAACCCTCTTGTAGACTTCATACATTCAACATGAAATCATACATCCCACACAACATTTGAAACATATGCATAACAGAGAAATAAAACAACTGTAAACATACCATTTAACAAAAGAAAACAGTAAAAATCATAACACCATGAAAGTGAGTCAAAGTTTCATATATTAACTCAATTTCTCTTGTACATGGGTTCTTCTCTACAACTCTCTGCTACAGCTCTCCAGCTTATCAATTCTGAATGATAATGACAATCTCTGTTACAATAATACAAGGTTGAGGGTGTCTATATCTGTTTCCCACCCTATATTCTAACTGTCTAATCTAATAAATTAAATCTACCTACTTTACATTTATCAGACTTAAATGCCTATTACATCCGGCAGATGAGAGAAAATCGCTCAAGATCTGTTTACAATATGAAAGTACGTCTATTTTAACTACTACATTAATATCTTCTCATTAATTCTTCAAAAATATTTCAAAATGTGCAAAATGTGTGCTATGTTTTTCCAGCTGTCTTCTGCCCTTATGCTTGCTTGGTTGGTTGCTTATGATGCTCTTGCATCATACTTCCTCACTTGAAAATTTTCATGAACTCCTGTTCATGAGCTCTTGCACAATTTGTCCATGCTTTTGAATTTCTACTTCATCCTCCCAACTGGCATCTTCAACTGGATGTCCCTTCCACTTGACCAAGTATTCAAAATACTCCTTTCTCCTAGTCTTTCTGCTAATCCTCTTGTCAATTATGCTTTCCATCTGCGGTTTTTCAGCTACAAGCATTTGTTTTGTCCATTGAACCTCATTCTATTAATTTTCTGTTCCTGCTTTTTCATCTCTATAAAGGTACAAATTTGCAACATTGCATATCGGTGAGATTCCGATCCCATTGGGTAATTCAATCTCATATGCGTTTGCCCCAAATTTCTTTATGACCTTGCACAATCCAATCTTTTTCATCTTCAGTTTATTATATGTTTCGCTTGGGAACCTCTCCTTCCTCATATGTGCTAGAATCAGATCACCAACTTCAAATTGAAGTTCTCGCATGTGTTGATTTGCTCTCCGCTTGTATTGTTGACTTGTACTCTGCAATCACCCCTTGATTCAGCTATGAAGATCCTTCATTCCTTCTACAAAGTCCTCTGCACTGGCACTCCTGAATTCATTTTGTTCCGAATCTTTCAATTCATAAACTCCCCTTGGCTGCATTCCATACACAATCTGGAATGGACTCTGCCCTGTGCTTCTATTGAGGGAATCATTATAAGTGAATTCCGCCTATGGCAGAATGTGATCCCACTGACCGTGGTGTTCAGTCGCTAAGCTTCTTAGCAAATCTCCCAAGCTCCTATTTATGACCTTTGTCTGTCCATCCGTCTGAGGATGATACGCTAAGCTGAAAGACAAACTTGTCCCCAACTTCTTCCATAAAGTCCTCCAGAAATGTCCTACAAACTTGGTATCTTGATAAAAAATGATACTCCTTGGTAAGCCGTGAAGTCTGACAACTTCCTTGAAAAACATGTTCGCAATATGAGTTGCGTCACTGGTTTTCTAGCATGGTATGAAGTGTGCCATTTTTGAAAATCTGTCGACTACCACAAAGATTGAATCATATCCTCTTTGTGTTCTTGGCAGTCCCAATATGAAATCCATGCTCACTGCATCCCATGGTCTTTCAGGTATGTGCAATGGTTGATATAATCCTGTGTTCTGCCTTTTTCCTTTCATGTGCTAACAAATTTTGCACCTGTCCACAAATTTATTAACATTTGTTCTCATCCCTGGCCAAAAATATGAGCCATTCAACTTTGAGAATGTCTTATCATGACCGAAGTGTCCGATAATGCTCCACTGTGTTTTTCCTTCAGAAAATTCTCCCTCATGGAGCATTTTGGAATACATAGCTGATTTCCCCTGAACAATAATCCATCCTAGATCATGTATTCAGTGCATTGGCTTATATCCCTAAGAACTTGGTTCTTAGACACCTCATATGCCTCCTTGAAATCTAGATCATCCCTGTACATTTCTTTGAGGTTATCAAAACCTAAAGTCTTGACTCTGAATTCCTGCATAAGCAAGCATTTACTGCTTAAAGCATCAACAACTTTGTTAGCAGTTCAAGAAATATGCTTGATTACAAAAGTAAAATTCTGCATGAATTCAACCCATTTAGCATGTTTTTGGTTCAACTTCTCCTATTGAGTCACGAATTGTAAAGCATGATTATCACTGTACAAAACAAACTTTTTAGGAACCAAATAATGTCTCCATTTCTTCAGTGCTTTTATGATTGCATAGAATTCCTTGTCATATGTGGAGTATTTAATCTTCGTTTCATTCAATTTTTCACTGAAATATGCGACCGACCTGTCATCTTGGTTCAAGACCGCTCCAATTGCAAATCCACTCGTGTCACACTTGACCTGGAACGTCTTGCTGAAATCTGGCAAAACTAGAATTGGTTGCTCAGTGATCTTCTTCTTCAGCAGATTGAAACTCTTCTCTGCCTCCTCTGTCCAATGAAAAGATTTATGTCTTTTCTTCACCGTATCCATCATTGGTGCGCTAATTCCACTGAAGTTTTGGATGAATTTCTTGTAGAAGCTAGCCAAACCATGGAAGCTTCGAACTTCAAACACACTCTTCGGTGATGGCCAATTCTTAATCGCCTTTATCTTTTCTGGATCCATTTTCAACTCATTTGCAGAGATAAAAAACCCCAAATAAATTAGTTTTGTCCTCATAAATCATGATTTATTCACATTGATCAACAATTTCTCGTGGTTTAATCTTCTCATTACTGCAGCTAAATGATTTAAGTGCTTTGCTTCTGTTCTGCTGAAAATTAATATATCGTCAAGATATACAATGACAAATTTCCCAATGAAATCCTTCAGGACTTCATTCATCAACCTCATGAAATTACTGGGTGCATTCGTTAAGCCAAATGGCATGACAATCCATTCATACAACCCTTCATTCATCTTGAATGTTGTCTTCCATTCATCACCTTCTCTCATTCTAATTTGATGATATCCACTTTTCAAATCAATCTTTGAAAAAAATCTTGCTCCACTCAAGAAGTCCATCAAGTCATCCATCCTTGGCAATGGAAATCTGTATCTAATGGTAATCTTATTGATTTCCCTTGAGTCTGTACACATTCTCCAGCCTCCATCTTTCTTTGGGCTGAGCACTGTCGAAACACCGCATGGGCTCAAGCTCTCCCGAATCAATCCTTTGTCCATTAAGTCCTGGACTTGTCTCTTGACTTCTTCATTTTCATGCGGCGTTAATTTGTACATGGATTTGTTCGGTAAACTGGCTCCAGGTATAAGATCGATATGATGTCTTATACTCTTGATAGGTGGAAACGAACAAGGTAGTTCGTCCACTACTATCTCAGCAAACTCTCCCAACAACTCCTAGATTTCTTCTGGTAAATCATCTATCCTTGTACTGGTCAAAACAATTCTAGGCTTCCTGACCACAATAAATTGCGTGTCTTCCTTCTTCTTAACCTCATTAAGAAGTTCCTTCCCACTCATGAGAAGTA
>SNQJ01S0051481.1:46472-58572 GCA_010110895.2 Picea sitchensis | reverse complement strand
ACTTCAAATTGAAAACTTATTAATTAATTCATTAATAACCTAGACAATAGTAACTAATGTGTTTATTGAACCATAATATTGTATGTGTGTTGGATATTTAGGCATAGCTAGCACACACATATCCCACACATAGACGATAATAACAAGCGATGTTCCTAATGCATATTTTTAAAATGTTCACAATTGATCATGCATACAAATAAATAAAGTAAATCAAACTTCAAATAATCCTCATTAAAGAAAGAGTAATAATTCAACATTCATCCATCTTTAAAGTTGAATTATTATAATTTAAACATGGTAGGAACTATGTGAGGAAACAAGGAATCACATATCGAATCCCAAATGTGATCCTCAATTGAATTGGAATCACCCAGGTCCTTTTAAACCCTTAATTCCATCTCGCATCTACCATCCCATCGCTGTTTTTTTAAATTGATTTCCCTCGGCGAACCCAAATTCTGATTTCAATGACTTCTATGTGTGGGTTTTATTGATTGTTATGAAAAGATTGTGGTTTTATCTTCTGTCACTTATCCCTTTAGTCATCAGTCTGTGCCTGAGCAGTCGGCCAGGAGCTGAATCGACGGTCGTCACTTCGGTTTTTAAAGAGATATAGATTCAAATTCCCTACTTTTATGTGCATGGATGATGAGTGAAGGATAAGAATTTTTCATGATGTCTATGGACCCCTTACTTATCTTTGAGTTGATTGATTCATGGTTGAATATCTAGTCTTTGTGCTTTCTTATGAGCGAGTACCTCTGTGGCTTGATTGATTAAAACTTCGATTTATCTCTACTTTTTTAATTGCTTGAACTTGGGTACATCTTTGCATTTTTATTGATAGAATGTGCATTGTGAATGATAAACCTCTGAGTTTAATGACAATCCCTTGGTGAACCAAACTTCTAATTGCAATTACCTCTTTGTGTGGGTTTTATTGATTATCATGAAAATATTTTGTTTTTATCTTTCATCCCTTGTCCTTTTAGTCATCAGTCTGTGCCTGAGTAGTTGGCCAGGAGTCAAATTGACGGTCGTCACTTCGATGTTTAAAGACCTATAGATTCAAATGACTTGCTTTTCTGTGCATGGATGATGCGTGAAGGATAAGAATTTGCTCTGTTGTCTATCCCTTATTTATCTCTGAGTTGATTGATTCATGGTTGAATGTTTAGTCTTTGTGTCTACTTGTGTAGATTTGGTTTTTCCTTGAAATTCATCCGATCAATATTTAATTTAATATGCTTGGCTTTTTAGTCTGTAACTTAATGAATTTCGCTTTTTTCAATCTCTTGATATGGCTTCTCTACCAAATTCAACACTCACTTTTGATATGGCTTCTCTACCAAATTCAACACTCACTTTTGATATGGCTTCTCTTCCAAACCATAGACTCTTATCATTGTAAACTCCTCAAAAAGGAACCAGTCTTCCACTTTGGTGGTCTTTTCCAATTGTAGTGACCCTTTGACTAAAGGAATAATTATAATGAATAGTTCATTTTGGATAATAAAGTCTAATATAGAAATAAAAGAGTCTTAGATGAGAACTAATTATTATACTCATTTATTATAACTTCATATAATATTTATAGATGAGAACTAATTATTATCTTATTGATGATATTTATATTCATATAATATAACTTCAAATTGACAACTTATTAATTAATTCATTAATAACCTAGACATTAGTAACTGATGTGTTTATTGAACCATAATATTGTATGTGTGTTGGATATTTAGGCATAGCTAGCACACACATATCCCACATGTAGACAATAATAACAAGCGATGTTCCTAATGTAATTTTTAAAATGTTAACAATTAATCATGCATACAAATAAATAAAGTAAATCAAACTTTGAATAATCCTCATTAAAGAAATAATATTAATTCAACATGCATCCATCTTTAAAATTGAATTATTATAATTTAAACATGGTATGAACTATGTGAGGAAACAAGGAATGACATATCGAATCCCAAATGTGATCCTCAATTGACTTAGAATGATTGGGCTCCCTTTAAACCCTTATTTCCATCTCGTATCTCACATCCCTTCCTTTGTTGAAATATGTTGGAGTTTTGACTATATTGAACTAACTCTAGATATAATCCAAATGTGAAATCTTCAAACCTTTCGACCTAATATCTCTAGTAGACAACTAGTATTTGTCATCACACATCTAGGGGAGTGTGAATAGCATGACCCTCCCAACGCGAGGGGAGTGTGTATATCTATAGACATTGCCCTTTAGAACCAATAATTTTGTGACAATTAAGACTCACTCAATTGCATCTTCTTCAAAATATATACATCACTAAAACTCACATTACTATTTGTAGAAATAGGCTTCATTACCACCATAAATTTTGTGACAATTAAGAATCACTCAAAATCGTCTTATTTTTAATGGGATATATATTAAAACTCACATCCCATTAAAATTATCAATCAACTCAAAGATAAGTAAGGGTTCCATAGAATAAGAGATCAACAACATTTATAATTTTGTATAATTGTGAACACATTGAATCCTAGATTTAGTTCTTAGTTGTGTTATTCATAAATCCTTATTCCATCTCCTACTACTTGGGCAGACTTGTCTCAATTCTCATTGAGAGAGTTTGAAGAGGGTGGGAGTTCACATGTATCATTTAATGTCTTAAAATCATTTAAATTTAATGTGTTATAATCATTTAAATTTAATTTTTCAAAATTTGAAATTTGAAATGTGTTATATAGGCTAATGTGGAGAAGAGAGTACCCGAGAGTGTGCTTGGGAGGGAGACTGAGATTGAGGAGGAAGCACCCATATTTGGAAAGGATGTGTTCATTCAAGATGATTCATAAATGTATGTTTTTTTACTTTTATCACATTTTTGTTTTCTCAAATTTTTAGTTTAGTCTTTCCTATTCAACGCTTTGATCAATTATTTTGAAATATATATAACCCCTAGATAAGTTTATCGTTGTCTTAAATGGTGTACATTCAAATTTATTTAAGGTTAGATCACAATGAAGACCTAATTTTTGAACTTAAACATTTGAATATTTGAGAACAGACTCTATCCCACATCAGAAAAGAGAAAGTTTCTAAATTTTCTTCGATTGCATTCCTTGCTTTCTTGTCCAAGAATGGTGTAGTATGGACATTTGTGTTTTCCACATACAATGAAGTGAATTCTTTATTGCTAGGGTATTGTCAAACTCTTAACTAAATTGGTTACTAATTACAAAAACCAACATTCAATTAGATTTACAAATAAGCTCAGACATATTGTATATGTGAGCTAACTCACACATATTGTATATGTGAGCTAGCTCACACATAATTTGAAAGAGCATTTCATTATATTTAATATGAATACATCTCATTTAAATGGTTTTTGAAGAATAACTTAATATACATGTGCATACTTGTGTTTTCTTTGTACATGCAAGATTATATGAGAACATCTATTCCACCACAGAAAGAGGATATACGTATTTTCCAGAAGAATGGTTTTTAAAATGAAGATCTGTGAATGTTTTTAGATAATAAATAGTTTTTTTGAAGAATGACTTAATATGGAGATTTATGAGTCATTTAGTTTGAAAGGGCATTGTGGAATTTGATTATATGACCACTGCAGAAAAAGAGAAGTATTTAACTACTGAGGAGATTAGTATTTTATTGTTGTGTAATATGATCAAATAACATCACCTGGGATGAGAATTTCTAAAGGATTTGGGACCTTATCCACAAGGAGAATTTCACCTGAAGGATTTTGGACTTTATCCACAAGAAGATAAGTATTTCATGATAAGTATTTCATTGGAAGAATGTCTTAATATGAAGATTTGTGAATTTTCTTCATACACAGTTCTATATTTATTTTCAGATTATTATCTAACTCTANTTTTGTCACTTATCCCTTTAGTGATCAGTTTGTGCCTGAGAAGACGGCTAGGAGCCGAATCGACGGTCGTCACTTCAGTGTTTAAAGACCTATAGATTCAAATGCCCTATTTTTCTATGCATGGATGATCAGTGAAGGATAAGAATTTGTCATGATGTCTATGGACCCCTTACTTATCTTTGAGTTTATTAATTCATGGTTGAATGTCTAGTATTTGCGCCTTATAATGAGTGAGTACCTCTGCGAGTTGATTGATTAAAACTTTGATTTATCTCTGCGTTTTTAATTGCTTGAACTTCTGTACATCTCTACATTTTTATTGATAAAATCTGCATTGTGGATAGATATTGAGGAGAGATGTCAAAAAGGTATTCTCCAAACATTCCCCACAAATGCTCTAGGTATTCTCAAGAAGGAAGAACCAGAACTCCTTCTTCAACTGAGACTCCGAGTGAGCAACAACAATCTCGTCAGAGGAGATTTTCAAACGAGTCTGTAAATAGATCAACTACAGAACCTACTCAAGCCAGTGCTATGGATGCAACCTTCTTAGATAGGTTGCACATCGATACTCCTACACATGAGAATGTAGGGAATGCCTCTGGACAAGAGAATATTTTTGGTAAGTTTCTTAAATTTTGTTGATTTGTGTTGAATATTTTTGTATTTAAACTTATGTGAGGTTAAATCTTGAAGTTACTTTCAAATGTGTGTGTAGACAATCAATTTAGAGAAATGGACGACAATGAGAGTGGCTATCACGAAGATTCAAATGTCGATGCAGAGGGTGAAGGTAGATTTAGAAGGCCGTGTTATCAAGAAACATAATATTACACGCCTATGCCCACCTATCCTTAAGATGTTGGTGATGAACTTCCCTGGGAAAGGAATACTAAAGCAATGACGCTTGAGCGATGCTCAAGTGTTAAAAATAGGTTGGAAAATGATTTGGTGGTCTTGGAACTCCTTCAAGAGACCAAACAAAGTTTTCAAATTATTTTACATTCATTGGAAAACTTTATGGATGCATATCAGAATATGGGGCCAACCACTGGTAGTTTTGTTGATCTAATGAGGCAGCGGAAGTCAGAGGTGATGGGTCCTGATAAATAGGAGACAGTGGAAAATAGAGTTACAAAAGAAAACGTCATTTCCATGTTCAATTTCAAAGAGGGCCCAAAGTAGAAGATGTTGAAGGTGCAATATTTTAAGCACCCTGACATTGCAGGAAATCTGTATAACAGATTTTTGGTGGCATATGGAAAATTGTCGTGGAACGATGAGGTTCCACACTATTTTGCAAGACATTTTTTTGCAAAGTTTTTCTTTCATATGCACCCTGATTATACTAGCTTACCGTCCAAATATTATGGGATTGGTAAAGGACACACATATGATTGCAAAGGGGCATATCTAAGTGCGGTAGTGCCGAGACCTCCACAACCTTTAGTACCTCACCCAACAAGAAAATTTGCTTTACTTTCAAAGTTGTAGGATATCAGAGGTTGGCAAAGAGGTCAGGAGTGCAATCAAAGAAAATTTGGAAGCAATTTTTTATGGTGTTGATGTTGGCATGAACCGTCAGCGAGTAGAAGAAAATTCCTGGGCCACATTTGTTTATAAAACAGATGCGAGTTTAACTACAATGTTATCAAAAGATGTTTTGGAGTATGCAAAATTTTGTCGGGATGGTTGGAAGAAGGCCATTCAGAATGATGACCTAAACCGCAAATTGGTATGTGTTCTAGTTACGAAAATTTTGACGCATTTTTTGATAGTTTACTTCTAATTCTAGATTTAGATATCATTCTATCTAAATAAATAATTGAGTTGTTATTTTCATTAATTGAAATTTGAAGATATGTTAAATGAATCTTCAGTAGGTAGGGAACTTGATTCGACAAGTTTAAATTTGGATGGGTTGAATCGGATATGTGTTTTCTAACAGTTGTTCAATTTCCACTATTTTGAATAAGAGATCAACAACATTTATAATTTTGTATAATTGTGAACACATTGAATTCTAGATTTAGATCTTAGTTGTGTTGTTCACAGATCCCTATTCCATCTCCTACTACTTGGGCAGACTTATCTCAATTCTCATTGGGAGAGTTTGAAGATGGTGGGAGTTCATAAGTATCATTTAATGTCTTAAAATCATTTAAATCTAATGTGTTCTAATCATTTAAATTTATTTTTTCAAAATTTCAAATTTGAAATGTGTTATATAGGCTAATGTGGAGAAGAGAGTACCTGACATTATGCTTGGGAGGGAGACTGGGATTAAGGAGGAAGCACCCAGATTTGAGAATGATGTGTTCATTCACGATGATTCATAAATGTATGTTTTTTACTTTTATCAAATTTTTGTTTTCTCAAATTTTTAGTTTAATCTTTGTTATTCAACGCTTTGATCAATTATTTTGAAATATATATAACCCCTAGATAAGTTTATCGTTGTCTTAAATGGTGTACATTAAAATTTATTTAAGGTTAGATCATGATTATGACCTAATTTTGAACTTGAACATTTGAATATTTGAGAACAGACTCTATCCCATATTAGAAAAGAGAGAGTTTCTAAATTTTCTTTGATTGCATTCCCTGCTTTCTTGTCCAAGAATGACGTAGTATGGACATTTGTGTTTTCTAAATACAACGAAGTGAATTCCTTCTTGCTAGGGTATTGTCATTGCCAAACTCTTAACTAAATTGGTTACTAATCACAAAAATCAACATTCGATTAGATTTACAAATAATCTCAGACATTGTATATGTGAGCTAGCTCACACATAATTTCAAAGAGCATTTCATTATATTTAATATGAATACATCCTATTTAAATGGTTTTTGAATAATGACTTAATATACATGTGCAGATTTGTGTTTTCTTTGTACATGCAAGATTATATGAGAACATCTATTCCACCGCAAAAAGAGGAGATAAGTATTTTTCAGAAGAAGGGTTTTTAAAATGGATATTTGTGAACTCTTTTAGACCAAAAAAATATTTTTGGAAGAATGACTTAATATGGAGATTTATGAGTCCTTTAGCTTGAAAGAGCATTGTGGAATTTGATTATATGACCACTGCAGAAGAAGAGAGAAGTATGTAACTGTTGAGGAGATTAGTATTTTATTGCTCTGTAAATATGATCAAATAACATCACCTCAAGGATTTTGGACTTTATAAACACAAAGATAAGTATTTTATTCCAGAATAATGACTTAATATGGAGATTTGTGAATTTTCTTCATACATAGTTCTATATTTATTTTTAGATTATTATCTAACTCTAATTCACAGTTTATTTTACCAAGAACACAATAACATCACGTGGGATGACAATTTCACCTAAAGGATTTGAGACCTTATCCACAAGGATAATTTCACCTAAAGGATTTGAGACTTTATCCACAAGGAGATAAGTATTTCATTGGAAGAATATCTTAATATGGAGATTTGTGAACTTTCTTCATTCACAGTTCTATATTTATTTTCAGATTATTATCTAACTCTAACTCACATTTGTTTTTACCAAGAA
Organism: Picea sitchensis; assembly: GCA_010110895.2. Classification (NCBI taxonomy): domain Eukaryota; kingdom Viridiplantae; phylum Streptophyta; class Pinopsida; order Pinales; family Pinaceae; genus Picea; species Picea sitchensis. Next base: position 51,116 of record SNQJ01S0051481.1, on the reverse strand, counting down.
TATAATTTTTCTCTTTAAATTTTTTTAAAGATAAGATTTACAAATTGTTTAAATCATGTACTCTTAATTGAAGAGTAGTTATATCTTAAACCTGTTTAACTGTGGTTGGGTATGTCATTATTTCTTATTGTTTTATTTAATATTTAGTTACAATATATATGCTAATATGTGTTATTTGTTTTTTTATTATTATTTTTTTATTGTTACAGATGTATAAATTATATTTTGTGGAAAATATGTTTACAATATATTTTGTGGGAAAGAGTATGTTGGAGGAAGAGATTGAATTTTTTTGGCATGTATGTCAATTTTGTTTTAATTACAATTTTTGAATTATGTATTATTTCGCATATTTGAATTGTAAATTTTTTATTTTTGAATTTTTGACTTGCATGTATGAAGTGTCTTAAAGCGATGACTTAGAGTTCATAATTTTGGAGTTAAATGTCTTAGTTTTTGTTATCATCCTAAGATGGATGTGGAACTTATGTATTTTACAGTGTAACTATTCAAACTTTGATTATAATATATATATATATATATATCATAATTTTGGAATTCAAAATAACAATTTATTGTCTCATATTTGATTTCTCAAAGTTGATAAAAAAAATGTCAAAGTTAACTAGTAATGAACTAATGTTTTGTATATATATCTTTTTGCAATGTATTAAATTAAGCATCAAACTCTTAAATACTTTTCTGCTATGTATTAATTTAAATATTTTATTTTATGTTCATTTTATGTTCACCGTGGATCATCAAAAATATGATTAAACTCTTAAATATTTTTTTTGCTATGTATTAATTTAAATGTTTCATTTTATCAAAAATATGATCAAACTCTTAAATACTTTTCTACTATATATTAATTTAAATATTTCATTTTATGTTCATTGTGGATCATCAAAAATATGATCAAACTCTTAAATATTTTTTTTCTATGTATTAATTTAAATGTTTCATTTTATGTTCAATGTGGATCATAAAAAATATGATTTTATTGACATATCAAATAATTTTTGTGGCAGAATAAAAAAAAACTAAAGGAAAGATAGGCATATGAGATCTGTTAAATAAATTGGTTACATAGATGCACTTAACTAATAAAAAAAACTAAAGGAAATATAGGCATATGAGATCATAGATCTGCACTAAACTAATAGAAAAACTAAAGGAAAAACTAAATGAAATATATGCATATGAGATCTCTTAAATAAATTGGTTACATAGATGCACTTAACTAATAAAAAAAACTAAAGGAAATATATGCATATGAGATTTGTTAAATAAATTGGTTACAATAAAAAACTAAAGGAAAGATATGCATATGAGATCTGTTAAATAAATTGGTTACAACTAGGTGCACTTAACTAATAAAAAAAAAACTAAAAGAAAAAATAAAGGAAAGATGGACATATGAGATGTTAAAATTAATAAAAAAAACTAAAGGAAAGATAGGCATATGATATCTGCTAAATAAATGAAAAGAAAAAATTAAAATGAAATAATACAAGAATGTGAACTGTTATTTATCTATTTAATAATATGCAAAGCCAATAATACAAGAATGTGAACTGTTTATATATTTAAGAATATTGCAAACTCAATAGATAGACAAGAAAAAATTGAACTGTCAATTCATACAAGATTGTAACATTGCATATCTATTTAAGAATATATGACAACTTAGACAACATGTTAAACCATGCAAAACGTATTTGAGAATATATGGTAGTAGAAAACACTTTAAACATGCAAAGCCTATGCTGGTATGAATTGCACTAAAAAAAGAAATTTTCATGATCTACCAATTTCCTTTCAGAAAACTTGTATTTGATTTTGGAATAAGGTAACCAATGTGGAATTCAAAGGAGGAGGTATGCATTCAAGCATTGTGTTTTAAACATGCCAAAGAACAACACATACCCCTTGTACAACTCAGATAACATGTATGAAAGAGAATTACATTAGGAAAACGATTTGTAGGCTATGGTTTAGTACTATTCACATAAACCCACATTGTTGTAAGGGTCTTCACCTAACTTTAGGCAAGGTTGTATTAATTTTCTTAACTTTGTTAGAGAAGAGATCTATTAATAACAATTTAATTCACTTGACTTTAGACAAGGTTGTATTAATCTCCTTAACTTTATTAGAGAAGAGATCTATTAATTACAATTTAATTTTAATGATTAACAAGTTTCTAAATAAGTTTACAAGAAAATCAACTTAATTATCGAAATGAAGATTCTAAATAATTTCAAATTTTAAATGTAAATCAACTTAATAATTAGAATGAAGATATTGATACATATATGATATTATTAGTGAAGTGTTATTACAACAAGTGAAAGAGATGTTTAAATTGTTTTTAGTTGTTACAATATTAATTTAAAAAAAAAAAATACCACTTAAAAAATTCAATGCTCTCAAATCTAGGATAGAAGAGATGTTCAACTCTTCTTTGATTGGTACAATAGTAATAAAAATAAAATTCTTAAGATAGAAGAGATCCAAATTAATTAGGTAATGTTTATACAATTAAATCTTGAGATAGAAGAGATGTTCAACTCTTTTTTGGTTTGTGTGATAATGATAAAATAAAATGCTCAAAATGATGTGATTGTAAAAAAAAACCTTAAAATGGAAAAGATGATCAACTCTTCTTTAATTTTATCATGTAACTTCATTAAGAAAATGCTAAAGCTAGAAGAGATATTCACCTCAAAGTTCATATAGCCAAGTAATAAAAACAAATCTCAAAATGAAAGAGATGTTTTTAACTTTTCTTTAATTTTGAGAACAATAATTAAAAATATATATTCAAAATAAAAGATCGATGTTCAATTCAACTTTAATTTATATTTAATGCTCGAAAAATAAAATAAAAATCGGAATGAGTTAAAATTTGAAACAAGATATTATTACAATAGAAAATATAAAATATGTTTTAACTTTTTTTGAAATTAATGCAATATTATTAAAATCAAATGGAAAAAAATACTTTTCAAAAAAGTAAGTGTTCAATGGAAATGGTGTTTAACAATTTTTTAGTTTAAAATAAAATGTTAACTACACAAGAGGTATACAACTCAATTTTGATTGGTGTAATGCTCATAAAATAATTTTGATTGGTGTAATGGTTGAAAAACACAGATAAAATATGGTTGAACCATATTTTATCTGTGTTTTTTTAAGAATGATTCGAATTTTTTTATACATGTACCATTTTTATAAATATCATATTTGGAAATATGGTTGAAAATAGTCAAAACAAGTAATCAAATTATGGAATGTACTTTCAATGAAAAATAAAAAACTATAGAATGTACATGTGCCACGTATTTAAAAACATAGTAATGGTATTCCATCTTCAATTATTCGTTCGTGATTGACTTTGGACATTTTCTATTTTCTAACTTTTTTTTTTTATTATTGAACTTCTATTAACTTTATGCACATTGTACATACCAAATGACTATATTGACAACTTGTGACATCTGACTGGTAGTCTTGAAAGTGAACATGAGTATCGGTTTGATAGGTTTCTTGAAAAAAATATCCTTTCAATACAATGGATCCTCTTTCATATATAAAATCGTTATCATCAAAATATTCTAATAGCCTCATCTTTTGTTCTGTGCATCGCATCAAATACTATTTCACGTTTTCAGTGTTGTCTATAGGTGCAACCATGGAAAAAACATCTCCTGCAAATAATTGGATATATTGGACAACAAATAATTCATGTTATATTATCACACAAGTACATCTACAAGTTGTTTGAAAAACTTTAAACATAAAAATTACCTTCTCTAACAAGATCAGAAACTCTATCGCCATCAACTTAAACTATAGTTTCATTTGATTCCATCTCCTCTGAGATTTCAAGTGGCATTTTCCCTTTTACATTAACTTCGGTATGCCTCCAAGCTTTAACATATCCTACATTTTCATTCTCGCAAATATCTATGGATTGTGTGTCCTCTATGAAAACTGAACAAAAACAAGACTCATTTCTTCTATCAAACGCAAACCCATTTTGAAAATATTTTGTTTCAACTGAATGTATTTTTTGTGTCCCAGGTATTGTACTGGCGTCATATGGGATTGATCTGTTTACATTTTATATTCCAACCAGGGATGATTTTAGGGGCTAAATTTCGCTCGTGGGCTAATTTTCCAAGGTTTCTCCCCAAAAAAGATTCGCTATTCTAAACATAATTCACCCAAATTCTATAGGATAAAATTATTTTACCTTAAAAATCGCCAAAATGTTATACAAACTATATAAAATCCTTATAAATTTGAATATTTTTACAAAAATATTGTCAAACATTTATAGTTGGCATATGAAGGATTACTAAGATTCACCAAGATTTCTACATTTTAAAATAAATTTCCATCCTTAAAATCATCCCTGATTCCAACATACCAAAAAAACCTGCAAAAGACAAGAACTTGTTAACTTGAAATCTCTCAAGAAAATGATTGAAGATTGAATATAAATTTGAACACGTTCAAATTTATATATCATGTGCACATACATGTAACATTTATATATAGACACACCTGCACACATCCCTTGACGGATTATATTCATGGCTTAGCGTCATTTTTCACCATTCAACAACTTGTTCA
>SNQJ01S0051481.1:17927-28709 GCA_010110895.2 Picea sitchensis | reverse complement strand
TATTTTCTTAGGGTTTTGTGATAGTCATCTATGTGTTTTCCTTACTATGAGTATTGTAAACCAATATTCAAGGGATTTAAGGGACTTTGTGAAGTGTTTTTCCTAGAATAGGGCATGTACATTTGTTTCTTTCAGTAACAGAGAATGCACATGCTAGTTTCTCTTAGCAAAAGTGCATGTACATGCTTGTTTCTCTCACAAAAAGAGCATGTACATCTTGGGAATCAAAATTTCTCAGTTTTTTCCCTTCTTCCCTTCCTTTTTTCAATGTTTTGACTATTATGATGGTTAGGGTTTGCAGGTAGTGAGGTATTCCTATGATTTAGTACTTATTTTCATGCATTTTGGGTTCATTCATAAATAAAAGAAAAAACATTCTCTTTGCATTCCTCTTTTTCTTATTTTTTTGTGCATTTCAAGTAGTGCTTGTTTGTTTCATTTCTCCTTTAAGATATTGTTTTAGTAGGGTTGTATTGTCATAGTTTCAAAGAAAAAAATATAGAAAGAGTGTTTTCATTTGCATTGTTCTTTTTTCTGGAAATTGTTCATGATTTATGCTTGTATGAAACTGAATACACTGAAGGATAAGTGTGAAGTTTTTGTTAGTTTTCTTAGGTTTCTTATTGGAAGAGTCTCTAAACATGATAACTTGCATTTCCATTCCTTTGAAGAATTCAACAACCTCTAAAATAAATGCTTAATCTAAAATCAACTAGACTTTTTCTTGTTAGAAAAACCAATGTAGTATAGGTATAGATCCTTGGTGTAGGATTGGATAGTAAAATCTCCAAGGCTTCAAAACCAAACTAAAATTTGACTAGCAAGTGAAAAATCCATTAGTAGAAAGAAACACTTTCCAAGAAATCACCTTTAACATAGGTGTCAATCACAAGGTCAAGCTAAGAAAGTGGAGCAGATATCCCCTCTCCACTTGTTTGGTGGGATTATTGTGTGTTCATGGATTTTGGATTGAAGTGGAAAGTCATATATGTGACAACACCTCTCTCTCGAGATTTGGGTCGAGGACTTAGCCTTGCATACCCTGGCCATATGCATAGNTTGGATAGTAAAATCTCCAAGGCTTCAAAACCAAACTAAAATTTGACTAGCAAGTGAAAAATCCATTAGTAGAAAGAAACACTTTCCAAGAAATCACCTTTAACATAGGTGTCAATCACAAGGTCAAGCTAAGAAAGTGGAGCCGATATCCCCTCTCCACTTGTTTGGTGGGATTATTGTGTGTTCATGGATTTTGGATTGAAGTGGAAAGTCATATATGTGACAACACCTCTCTCTCGAGATTTGGGTCGAGGACTTAGCCTTGCATACCCTGGCCATATGCATAGTATTGACCCATGAATGTTTTTCATGGTCACCTATTGTGAAGTGATAACCATAGTGCCTTTTCCTAGGGTATCACATGGATGGCTACAAGTGGGAATTTCTTGTGATACCTAAGGTAGATGCATAATCTCCATTTCATATCACCTGGAGGGTTCTCATATTCACAAGGTTACATGCACCTTGGGTGATTGTTGAATGAGGTTACCGTAAGTGTATCCTGCATCTTCATTAGATATTCTTGGGACTTAATCAACCCATACCAACTTCTGGTAGGTTCTTTTGATCAACCTTTCACTTTCTTGGACTCGGGACCTAACCACCCTAGGATGAGCTTTGGGAGATTTTTTTTGGTTGTTTACATATCTTAGGAAATTTATAGTTGCGTGCTTCTTGCTCCATTGTTATTCAACCTTGGGTTTTCTATGTCTTGTCACTTTTGAATATCTAATTCAAAGTGGTTGACCGAGCACTCCATCTGTCTTGAAGGACTTAAGGTATTTCACCTAAAAGTGTGGAATGAACTCCTTAAATTCAAAGTTTGGATCATATCAACTATCCTCCGTGTGAGCCAGTTGAAGAAACCCAAGTTGCATCGGACATTCCCACAAGGGGGGAACCTATGTAAGAAGAGAGTAGTGAGGAGGAATTATCGACCAAGGGGTATCTAAGGGATTTGGATAGTCGCATATCGATCCCAAGGAGAGCTCTATCTCCTCCACCATAGGATGATCTCATTCTAGTAAATATAGAGGATATTCCTAATCCACTTGTAGTGAATTATAATCCACCCCCTAGTAGTCCTAACAATATTGTTCTTTTGCACACTTAAAAGTTTTAGAATCCAAATCATATTGTGAACCTATTTCACTAGTGGTATACAATGAATAACACCATTAGTACTTCATGGATTGGGGGCACCCATACCCCCACATCAACTGTCTCTAGTGGAGGAATTGTTCCTTCCATTCCAAGTGTCCCTATTACAAGCACATTCCCATCCACGTCAAGAGATTCAAGTGGAGGTACCTTCCCTTGCATAATAATTGACGATCTATTCAATTACCCACCATTTTGCAACATGATTAACCAAATGGATTGTGCATTAAATTGTCAAACCGAGGTTCTAAATACTTTCAAGATGTTTTGCATTGTATATGTAGGCTCTAGGTTCCTTATTTTCTCTTATTTTTCTATTATGCTTCTATAGAAATTATATTGTGTTTCCATGTAAGAAAGGGAATGTCATTGTGGGAAAGAAAACACACCATACTTAACAAGAAAGTAAACACGTAGTATAATTAAACACACTCAAATTAAAATAATATTCCTCAATCTAAATATGCATGGATTAGCTTATTTCATAATTAAACCTCAACTATAGGCATAACAATGATCTATTTACTAGGTAGCCTACCATAACAATGAGTTCCCTTGTGCTAAAAGTGAATATCCTTGCATGATTTGGTATTTCTTTCCATAAACCAAGATATTTAGCACTGATAAATTCTATGAAGCTTAGCCATTGCTAAATTTGAAAACTTAAGTTACATGATACATGTTGAGTTGATTTATCTTGCAGGGATGATCTATTGTAGATTATAAAGGAAATAAATGCAGTTATAGAATTTGAATGCATCTATGAAAATATAAATAAAAATGCGTCAGTTACCAAGTGTCTGTTCTTATTGGAGTGGATCATGTATCCCAAGAATATGGCGCTCAATAAAACTACAAAAAACTAAGTGAAATCAATATATCACACATTTACATAGGCATATATCTATGAAAATTGAATTGTTATTAGAAAAAAATATCCAAGGAATTGTAAACTATCCCATGATATATCAAAACACATTCTCTAAGCGTCCTTTGCTTGGTAGAGGAAAATGGTTCCTCTTTATACATTAAATATTTAACAAATTATTAAATAGGAATCACTAAAATCGTGCTTGATCCCCAGTTGTTAAAACAAAACACTAGAATGAGTAATGGACCATTGGAATCTATCCATAAAGATAGGTACATTTGTTTTGGAAAATATTGTTGCAATGATCTAGATTATTTTGAGAACAAAATGAAGGCAGAGATATAACAATGAAATATACAGAGATATTGCAATAAACAAAAAAATACAATAATACACAATTTTTATTAATGAGAGAATGTACATAAACTGTAGAATTACAAAGTGAATGACTCGCTAGAATGGTGGCAGAATATATCTGAGAAGAGATGTGATGGATACGCTCATTCAAAAGAAGATGATGATGTTTACAGTGAGGCTCTAGAGGCATTTTTATCATAAATAAAATCCAAAACCCTAACCCCGAAATATGAAACGCCAAAAGGTTTGCGGGCCTCTATGGGGGTAGTTGTTACGTCAACTTCCCAAGGGAATAACTTTTTCATATGATATTCGTTTGGGGAACACGATAGCTCATTTGAAAGGTATATCTGAGTAATACATATTTTTCCATCACACTTTGGCTAAATCCCAAAGTGTGATTGTGGCGGACCCAAAAAACATTGTTTAAGGCCTCAAAATGGCCCCAGAAGTTTAGGACTCGAAAAGATGTAGAACAATTGCCAAGGTGGAAATCCCTATTTTGAGCCAGTGGAATAGGTGGGTGGCCACCAATTTCCACCTATATAAATCCACCCCCCCTTAGGAAGCAATTGCCTCAATTGCGTCAAGTCCCCAGGGAAGATTTTGTTGAATCTGAACCTTGGTGAGTTTCTTGTGTTGCTGAAGAAGTTATCCTTCTTAGCTTGTTGAAGGTAACTGTTATGAACCTATTGTTGGAGGGGTTGGATCTGCTTAACCAATATAGCTACATGATGTTCCTGAGTGTGGGAGGAAATTTTCGATGAAGATGTAACATGAAGAAGATGAAGGGATTTATCATAACTTGGTTTGACTGGGCAGTGTGGAGGCACCCCCATAGGTATATCTTGGTTCTCTTCTACAATATAGTTGATCTGCTTCTAGGAATATCTCGGTTCTCTTCTACAATATAGTTGATTTGATTCTACTGGATAAAAGGGTATTGGGTCGAGGCTGTAGTGGTTTCAATTTCCTTCTTTTTTGACCAGATTGTGAAGAGGCTAAACTTTATGGTACGAGAGATTACTTTGCAGCACTATTTTGTCAGGACAATAGTCAGAACTACCTATGGTATCATGTAGGACTAACCCCCTAGAGTAAAAATGATGCTACGAAGTCAAGACTCATAAAGAGAATGACACCTCCACATTTATGGCTGGCCTAACATAACATAACAGACTTCCAGTGGGGAAACATCACAAAATACGTCATCCTTGAAGGGCTTGATATCATATGATAGGAGACACTATTGGCTGACATGAAGATCTCATCCCTAGTGAAGCCGTCCAATGTTATATGGTTGCGAGTGTGGTGATGTTAGAAAATACAACTGCTTGACGACCTCTGATGAGATGAGTTTCTTTTGGCTTCCACTATCAACAATAAAATGCAGCGGGGTCCCCTTTACCCACATTTGTGAATGGAAAAGGTGCTCCCCCTCCTCAGGATCCTCTAGTTCTTTTGGTTATATTGTGGTGGTCGCGATAGTAGAAATAGGTTCTGCATAAATTATATGTATCCTTTTATTATTGTCTGAATCGGAATCTGAGTCGAGGATCGACTCTATTTCTTTGAGCTCAGCCACAAATGATTGTTTCGAGCGACATTCATCAGTGTTGTGCCAATGGATTTTGTGGAAGTCACACCACTTCCCAGTGTCCTCCTTCGTCTTCCCGTTGCTCTTATTTTCCTATGGATTGGATTGGTTGTCTTGAGGTTGAATTTTCTGTGAGTTAGGGTTTCTTTTACCATACTTTGGTTATTGAGGATTTGCAAACCCAAATTCCCGCTTGTTCAACTACTTAAATTTCTACTTTATTTTGACAACATATCTATAAGTGGATCCCAGTGATGAGATGTTCGTAAACTCTATTTCAGTTTGGATGTACCTATGTAGATCCTCGCATTATTTCAGAACCAAATTCTTCTCAAAGTCTTTGATACNATCCTTTTATTATTGTCTGAATCGGAATCTGAGTCGAGGATCGACTCTATTTCTTTGAGCTCAGCCACAAATGATTGTTTCGAGCGACATTCATCAGTGTTGTGCCAATGGATTTTGTGGAAGTCACACCACTTCCCAGTGTCATCCTTCGTCTTCCCGTTGCTCTTATTTTCCTATGGCTTGGATTGGTTGTCTTGAGGTTGAATTTTCTGTGAGTTAGGGTTTCTTTTACCATACTTTGGTTATTGAGGATTTGCAAACCCAAATTCCCGCTTGTTCAACTGCTTAAATTTCTACTTTATTTTGACAACATATCTATAAGTGGATCCCAGTGATGAGATGTTCGTAAACTCTATTTCAGTTTGGATGTACCTATGTAGATCCTCGCATTATTTCAGAACCAAATTCTTCTCAAAGTCTTTGATACCTAGTTGGTGTGAAAGGTATAGAAGGTATTTGTGAAATATGGCACTTTTTGGTTTCGCTTTTGATGCACTATGGTCCATCTCATGTACTGATCATCACAGTTTCCCAAAGGGTAATATTTCTCCTTGACTGCATCCATAAAAAAATCCCAAGTAAGCTTGACCCCAAATATTCCAGACTCCTCTATGGAACTTTTCTCCCAGTAAGTTTCCCACCAATGTTTGACATGAGGGAGAGCCTTAAGGAGTGTAAAGGTGATATTTTCTCTGTCGAAAAAATTGTGAATAGAGAAATAAGGTTCTAGAAAATTTAACCATTTTTCCAAAGCATCCACATTGATCTGACCTTCAAATACAGGAATATCAAAATTAACTTGTACCTTGAATGGGGTAGCATATCCAAAGAGGCTGCTTAACGTAGACGTGCATGTTATTGTCGAAAATCATTGAAGGATTTGGGAAAAATTCTCCAACATCTCGTTCATCTGTTTCACAAGGGATTCCACGAGAAACAACTTGATAAGATATTCTTCTCCCTCATTCTTCTTCTCTTCCGCCATGGGAAGTCATTTGGGCCTTCAAGAGAGTTTATCCTCAAGGGAAACTAGCTCGATACCCAATTCTCTATATCTTGACATCGTCGGGGACATACACAAGAAATGAAAAGGAGTAGCCTGCTATGATACCACTGATCCAGATTATTTTGAGAATGAAATGAAGGTAGAGATATAACAATGAAATATACAGAGATATTGCAATAAACATAGAAATAAAGTAATGTACAATTTTTATCAATGAGAGAATGTACAGAAACTGTAGAATTACAGAGTGAATGACTCACTAGAATGGTGACAGCTTATCTCTGAGAAGAGATGTGATGGCTACACTCATTTGCAAGAAGATGATTATTTTTAAAATGAGGCTCTAGAGACATTTTTATCATAAAGAAAATCTAAAACCCTAACCCCGGAAGATGAAACTCCAAAAGGTTTGCGGGCCCTAATAGGGGTAGTGGGTACGTCAACTTACCAAGGGTAAAACTTTTCCATATGATCTCTGTTTGGGGTGAACGATAGCGCGTTTGAAATGTATATATAAGGACTACACATTTTTTCATCATGCTCTAGCCAAATATTATAGTGTGGCTATGTCGGGCCCAAAAAATGCTTTTTAGGGCCTCAAAATGGCCCCGGAAGTTTAGGACTTGAAAGATGTAGAAAAACGGCCAAGGTGGAAACCCTTGTTTTGAGCCAGTGGAATAGGTGGGTGGACACCGATTTCCACCTAGATTTTGAAACTATTAGCCAAGGCAGAATGGGTTTTGAGATAGTTGTAGAAATATCTGATTGACCAATCATGTTCACCACATGGGATGTAGTTGTCAAAACGAATTTTTGACACTCATTTGTATGAAAAAATGGATTTGCACATGTGGGCATGTAGAAAGTTTCCCTTCAACAATAAAAAATAGATTTCCACCCTTTAATGTCTTCCCCAAGTATGTACAACACTAAATTTGTGCCATCTCAATCAATTCCTTGATTGGTTGCTTGACTGATGGGGACTATGATCTATTTCGTGGAATCTCAATTAATTGAAGATTTATCTCATCAAATAGAGTATCTCAAATTTGCCTCTCGAATTTTCTCTGTGTGGGAATCTTTAATTATAATATTTGAATGTGTTGTCGGTATCTCTCCAAAACTTGTGTGTGATGATGGGGAGATGTAATGTGCCTTGACGTGTATGCCCATGATAACCACTTGTACCCAAGATTATTGGAATTTCATCAAGCTGCAAATGACTTGAGTAAGGATAAAAGAAACCTTATAGAAGCTTCAATTTGTTACATGTTAGTAGAAACACTTTTTAAAACCTAGGTAGCAAAATAACATTCCTTTAAGTCTACCTATAAACTTAGAAAAAAATGTCAAAATAGTCCAAAATACCTTTTATGATTGGAATTAGAACCTTGGCAAATGGAAATGAAAATAGTGTATCAGCTAAGGAAAAAGTAGATAGAAGAAAAGAAAAAGGAGAGATAAGGAAAGTATATGTATATCAAAAGGATGACAAATTATTACCTTGTCATGTCCCCCTTCTATAATTATTCCATGTCCTCATGCAACAACTCAATATATCTTAGAAATACTTGATTGAAGATCACTTTGATTAAAGTATGGGTAACAGAATTCTTCTTCTCATAATAACCCAAGGTCCTATCCACTTGCACCTAATTAGTAGTTTCTTCAAATTCACTCAATTGCATCTCTGTCTTGTATGTTCTAGTAGGGAACCAGATGAGAGGAACGTGAAATCTTAAACCAATCCATATGGTGTCATTTTTTTTTAAGGAATATAAATAATATACCGACATATCAAGAAAGTCATGTTTTTCATGTATCTCACTAAGCTACCCAATTGTTGGTCTTTGTAGTCTGAAGCAAGTTCATTTTGTTTTGTTTAAACATGGCATACATATTAAATGGAGATTTACAAGGTATTGCTTATAGTGTTAGCCCACAAAATTTTTGTACTTCCTGTTTTTTAATTTCCATTTTTGTACTTCCTGTTGTTTAATTTGCACCTGCTCCTTTTGTATGTTCTAGTAGGGAACCAGATGAGAGGAAAGTGAAATCTTAAACCAATCCATATGGTGTCATTTTTTTTTAAGGAATATAAATAATATACCGACATATCAAGAAAGTCATGGTTTTCATGTATCTCACTAAGCTACCCAATTGTTGGTCTCTGTAGTCTGAAGCAAGCTCATTTTGTTTTGTTTAAACATGGCATACATATTAAATGGAGATTTACAAGGTATTGCTTATAGTGTTAGCCCACAAAAATTTTGTACTTCCTGTTTTTTAATTTCCACTTTTGTACTTCCTGTTGTTTAATTTGCACCTGCTCCTTGCTTTCCCTTATTTTAGATTTCCATTTTTTCTTCTTGTGCCAAATTCATATTAAACCATTTTTTTTTTCTTTCAATTGTTGATGACTCTTCTTATGAATAATTCTCAAATGAAAGAATTCATATTTGTTTCTCCAATTTGTAAAATCGGGCTTCAACTCTATGAATGCATATGTATTGACAATGATATCGTTAACATAACATTAATAAATTGATGATAATAAGAAATATATTCCTCTATTTTTGTTCCTAAGGTTTCAGCATGTGCACTTTCATGATGAATGGCTTCTAAAAGAATACCCATGGAATGTGTTCTCGGAGCCCTAGACTTATATTTTATAGTTGTTATCTTTGATCTCCAATTTTGCAGTGATACCTTCTTATTGGATTTTAGTAGTTAAACATAAGAGGGATTTTTAGACCAAAAATTTTAATATCTTGAGGAACCTTGGTATTACCTTTCTTCCTTTTGCTAGAGCTAAAGTCATCAGTAACAGGATTTTCCGTTTGATAATCTTTCATAGAAGATGTATCAAATTGTTTCACTTTCTTCATTGGTGATAATGTTTCTTTCTCCTTGAGTGAAAATTTGCATCACATTAGGGTTATATGTCATGATTTTAATACCTTCTAGTTCCAAACATCTTAGAGAGCCCCCATACCTGCAAATACTCTAATGGTTGTTTGGACGAGATAGGTCACAGAGGCCAATTTCGGGAGTGCGTCTGAGTGAGTGAGTGTACGGGGAAAGATAGACTCAAACTTGTGATGCAAGGAAAAAGTTTGAGTTGAATGGAGTTGGAATGGTTATATTAATGGAATGAAATCGGGTAGTCACGCGGTATGGTATTTGAAAGGTTGTAACTATTGCTCTGTAAACAAAGTGATGGCCAAGAAAATTCAAATGCAGCAGACACGTGTTATACATTTAACTTAGAGGATTATTCACAAGTATAGGAGCAAAATTCATATCATTTTTATGTGCTTAGCTATACATGAATTAATTCAATGGTCACCTATCAAAGTGAATGGGGATTTTGTTAACAGGAGTATGAAATAGCCAATGGTTTATTCGGGTAACAAGTAGTTTCTTAGGACTGTCTCCAAGATATTTCAAGCTTATAAGAAAACTATACAAAAAATTTAGATGTTACCTGAAAATCTTGCTAATGCATGAACCTGTAAATCCATATTTGAAGCAGTTTGGAGACTCTGATGATCTTTTGCAAAATGAAATCCTGGAAATTGCAGCAAAGGTATAATTTGTAGAAAAATATCAAAGAATAGCTCCTGCAATTGGAATTGCTGTATGGAATGTTGTAGTAGGATTCTGTAGTAGGCTAGCTAGATCCATAGCAAGTATAAACTGTGACAAGGGTAGGATCCATAGTAGGCAAGAAGCAACAAAACTTGTGATGGATTGGTAGCATCAAAACTATTGGAAATCTTTATTCAACAACAAATGAAACTGGAAAGGAGATTTATTTCTTGATTTTTTTTCAAACCTGCCAATAAGCTGGTTTTCAAACAAGAATTTTCATAGTCATAATTTTCTGAATGCACTCAAATGGTTTTCATAGTCATAATTTTTATGCCCGAGGAATTTCCACCCAAGCTTGGTTTTCAAACATTCCACGATCTGATGGCACTTGAAACAAGTTTTCACCATCGGGTAAGTGGGTTAAGTTACTTTATCTTGTGGGTTAAGAGCGGGTGGAGAAGGAAGTTATGGAGGTATTTGTGGAGAAAATAAGTAGGATAAATTTTTGATTCGATAGTAGTGGTTACATGAATAAAAAAGTTACCGACTTAATGAGAACTATGACCTCAAAACAAGAACTCTCTCCCTTAAAACCCATATTTTTGCATTAAAAACATGAAAATCGACTCTCGAATCAAAAAGTGGTGCTACTAGTAGTGCTATTTTTTCAAGTGTGGGTTAAAATTACAACATTTTTCAAGCATGGCCTTAAAACTTAAATAGTTGCTAAGAAAAAGCCTAAAATCAACACCTAAATAAAAAAGTGACGCTACCTAAACATTAAAATTA
>SNQJ01S0051480.1:48011-87922 GCA_010110895.2 Picea sitchensis | reverse complement strand
AAATAGCTTTTATATAGGTCACTTTAAAATTGTGCCAACCTTCTACTAGTATACTAGCTCAACATTAGTTAGTATATTAAATTATAATTAAATTGGTTAATAATAGTAAGAGACACAATATTATTAATGTCATTAAATAATACTAATCAACTTAGCTTTTAATACAAGTTATACATAATAGTAATAGAAATAATGTAAGGAATCCAAGTCTAAGACTTAGATTTGCTTCTACAAGTTTATGCAAATTTGATTTTATATAGTTTATCATGATAAATTTATCAAAACAATGGCGAATACATACAAAAAGTAGTGAACCAAGCAATTTTTTAATTCCACAATTTGAAAAATCACAATCTTTCTAATTTAGTTCGAAATTCTAGATCTATTATTTTTTATTTAGATCCATTCTTTTACTTAACACACAAGTTAATATGTAGCTAAATCAAGATCCACTATTGTGATCTAGATCCATTTAACTTTTAATAGAAAAATATAAATAATAATAATGGGAATAAATTATAATGATACATGAGAGTTTAAAATGATACCTTTATAACAAAAAAATGGTGAATATATACATTCAAAGTAGTGAATTAAATGATTTTCTAATTCCTTTTTTGAAAAAACTCAATCTAGATAAAGTTCTAAAATTCTAGGTCCACTAAATATTTCCAAATTTAATGAAATATGTGTTAAATCAGTTGCATAGTGTCCTGGTTGTTGGAAGTTGTGGCACACTATCGGTCCTCTACCTCTTCCAAATCCTCATCTACTTCATCCTACATCTCTATATCCACCTCGATCGTTGTACTGAGGTACCTGATTATATTGCGCGATGTTATACTATGGATGCACATTATTGTACTGCGGTTGTGCATTATTGTACTAGTGTTGCACATTGTTGTATGGTGGTGGTACCTGAATGAACTGAGGTGAAAATTTTCCTATCATCATTTCTTCTTGCACCCTATAAGTATCTGAAGTTGTTTCTCTCATCAGCTCCATCGTCCTACAATCCTTATCATCATGACCCATTGATTTGCAAAAATTGCAATATGAACTTTTGGGTACTAAATTATACTTCTGCATCATTGGACAATGGTATGGATCATTCCCATGTGTTTTAAAAATATCACACCATGGTCCTTCTATTGGAAAGAGGTTTGGCACGCCTATTTCCATATATTGCGCAAAATTTGGAAATTATTTCTTATGGTGTCCTTCTGTCCTGCATAGGGTACACCAAACAACTTCTCTTTTTTCTTTTCCCTTATTCTAGTTAAGTTGAAATGTTAGATTCTTCAAATCCCCCTGCAGCTCCTCTATTGTTGGATATGTCTTTTGATACCGATTCTCTTCTAGTTGTAAGGCTTCCTGCAGAGCTTGTACCCGATTTTGGAACTTTTGTTGTCTTAATAGGTATTTCAGGTGTGGTAGTAGTGAGTTCACAAATAAGTGCCTATGTTTCATGTCAGTAATTGCATATTTAAACTTACTTTTCAGATGTTTGAACCTCTGATCAATCTCTAAAATAGACTCGCCTGATTTTTTCCTGATTTCAATCATTTCATTCGTGTACTAGTCTTCTAAGTTGTGCTTCTAAAATTTGTTTACCAATAGTTTTTTCACATCTGCAATAGTATTTGGTACTCTGTGTGGACTATTTACATCTAGGCTCATTTACTAATCCAGTGTGCGGTCTCTTAGTATGATAGTTAACTGCACGATTTTTGTATCCTCATCTGTGATCTGCTTTGCTTCCCATATCTTCTCACAAATGAATAAGTTCTTTTCAGGGTCCTCTGATGCCTCTCCCCAAAATTCTGGTAATATGATCGTGGGATCATGTCCTGCCATTTTGAACTGTGTTGAACTACTGCCTCCGCGTGGTGTAGAAAATTGACTTTTACTTCCTGAATTGGCTCCCCCAATTGATGCTCCTTGATTAGATCCATGTCCTATTGCTTTTCTTCCACTAAAATTTGGTTGTCTAAACATTGGTGTTATTTTTGGTGTATTAGTTGCACATGGGGTTGTAGGTTCCACACTGATGATGATCTAGATTGGAGTTCTTCCTTTTATCCTTGACCTTGGACCTCCTATTTTCCTCTCATATGTTGTGCATAGTATTTCCTCAATCTTATCCATATCCTTGAGATCCTCTACCTCTTATTCATCGCTTTCCAAGCCCTCTCTATCGGCTATGACTCTCTTTTTGTTATTCATTTTATATTGGTAGGGTGATCAGCTGCACATATTTCTAGCCTTTTCCATTATGTGATCTATCTGAATTCTTCCATCATGATTGGGTCCATGGCCTCCTTATTCTTTCCTTTATCCACCTCCTCTTCCATATCTAAACCTCATGTTAGTGTGTCCCCCCTTCCCCCATGAACACAAGGAAGTTTAGTTTTCTGACTCCATGGTAATCACACTGTTGTCATACAATAAAGTCTTGATTGAAGTATACAATGATCTAATGTACCTACCTATGGGTCCTCTTATAAAATAATACTCTGTTGTGGTGTAGGACTTCACAGTATCTACTACAAATTTGATGATAAACCCTGGAACAATGTTGTATAACCAAAAATATACTTCGTGTGTAAATTTGTTATTAACTTGTTGTAACTGCATGATATCCACAGGATTCCACTCCAGTTTTCTGATTCGATTTATAGGGTTGTTATATTTTAACATCAATAACCACTCCTGTAACAAATGCGAGATATCACAAAAAAATACCTCATGCAAGTCGCTAAACATGTATTTGTCGAGATATTTGTGCGATGTTAAATTAGGGTTTATGTTTTAATTCTGCGCAAACTCAATTTCCTTTGTTTTCAACCATCATTAGATCTATGCCTTCATTGGATTCCATGGCCTCAACATTCTCTTCTATACTTTCATTCTCCTCGTGTTTCTTTCACTGATATGTCCATTCAATATTGTGTAGTTCCATCCGAAAACAGAACCATTTGTTGGTTATGTTATCTTTCTTACTTCTTATTGGGCTTACCCAAGTTCGGATCTCAACAGTTCTCCAACAAAACCCTAAAAAACGATCATCCCGCCTGGTACACCAGAAGGCAACACTACACACAGGCTGCACAGCGCCGTCTAACATGAGATAGATTTTATGGGTTACTGAAATACTCAGGTGCTTTTAGTATAGGAATGAGTTAGGATATGGGATTGTGCTCTCCCTTCTTATTCATTACCCTTGTTAGATATTCAAGTACTTATATGATTCATTCATATTTAAAAATATGAATGCATGATGATATAACTAGTTTAACCATTCATTCATAAGTTAATGATCAACAGAAAGTAAACATTCATTAACCATCCAACAAAACACAAGGTTTATCATGGTCCACCCCCTCCTGGGGCTACGTTCACAAATATCTAACTTCTCTGCTCTTTTATTTCATCTGTTGCAAAATCTTGCGCTGCTCGCATTACATCTTCGGTAATACAATCAAGATTGAGGGTAAGAACCCTATGTGAGGCAGAATAGATCACACTAGGCTCCTCATCCTGTGACCTAACCCTGAAAGAATACCTTACTCTACTTTTATAAAAAAATATTATAATCAATAATCCTACAAAATCATGATAATCAACTCTCTCTGTTATGATATGATATCTCTCTATCCCGCATACACACCTCTTTATACTTAACTGACATCCTTCTATTCTAGACCTCCTAGGCCCTTATTTATACTATTTTACAGGCTCATATCCATTACAATCCTTATAAAAGACCCTAAACCTATTACGGTTAGGCTTGTTTGCATGCACATTAGGTTGCTTTTCCTCCTGCATGCTACTTTTCTTTCTTTTTTTGCTTGTTTATTTCTTGCCACCTAATGCGCATGCTCCAAAATTAGGTCTTCCTTTCCAAAAATGATATTTCCCCAAAACATATCCTTCTCCAAAAATAGGACTCCACCCAAAATATACTTATATAACATACACGACCTCCCATAGGCCGAGCACACCACACCAAGAACGCACCTCTTAGTTGATTTTGAATTTTTGATAACAATTAATTAACAAAGAAGCATGAAATACATACATGCGATGATCAAGATTCATACTAAAACATAAAATACATGGACAATATACCATGCACAACATCAACTAGCAAGCATGCATAGTATCAGTACAAATCTCATGTATAATAATTTAATACGCAGTGGAAATAAATACACAAGCAAAGGAAACCATAACATAGAGAACTTATCATTTATAGAAGAGAACCACCGACTGGCTACAGACCAAGGACGTTCCACCCAACCATAGAAACTATTTTTCCAAGTCTCAATAGATATGTCACCCCTGAGTCAGGGCTATGAATCCAAAAGGTTGGTTCTAGAGTGTTACTCGACTTACCAAACCAGTCAGCACCCAAGCTCTCATAGAATTCTCTAGCACTCACAACAATCCAAGTACTCATCTCTCTTCTACCCATCCTGTACCACCCAAGATAATGGAACTCCACCCTTCTCTGCCACACAGTCCCTAAGGTAGTCCTTCTCCTTCCAGGGCTCCACTGTAGTTGGTCCAGAATCTCCATGCTAGGACTCTTAGGACTCGTAGTTGTGAGAAAAGATGAACACAAGCCAAGCATATTAGACATCCAGGCCTCAAATCATGGCTATATTACACCAACAATCTCTACATCCAACAAAAATGTGGTTTTTCTTCAATGGTCTGATTTCCTTTCCCAAGCCAAACAGGAATGAGGAAAGATGAGTGAGTGAAGGAATGAATGGAGTGCAGACTCAATGAGAGAGGATGAACAATATACAAATCGGGTGAATGAATGAGTGAGGCGACCAACAACAACACTAGAATGGGGATGAGAATGAGAGTGAGACAATGACCAAAATGAATGAGATAATTATCCAACCAGAGAACCCCTTCCATAGAACAGGGATGGGTTTTTCCAATTCATGGGGATCAAGAACCTATTGTCCTTCCCCTAAGAAGCTCACGTAATTGATTCCCCCATTACACAAAATGGGTAATATAAAATAAATACTTAGCCCCTCAAGCCTTCTCTCTTGTGGAATCATAGCCCCCTATAAATCTAGTCCTTGTCCTTCTCGCAGTCAACGATGTATTTATTATTAATAATGATCACACATTACCTTTCTAGGAACACCATCATTTTACTAATTGTTTGGAAATTCTGGCCTCTCAACAATGTAACAATACATTATTTAATATGGGGGCTCAAAACCTGGGGTGTTACATCCCCTAGCCCTTATTTTTCCACTGTCCTCAATGCATATACAAAACAGTAATCCAAATTCCAAAATTTATTCGAAAATTCATGGGTACTCTGCCCTCATAAAATCTTCATGCTCTCGGGTAGCATCTTCATGACTGAAGAAGGTCCATTGAACTTTTACCATCTCTATAACTCGATTCCAGAGAATTTTGAATTTTTTGTCCAATATCCGCACTAGCTTGACCTGAAAGTCTCCCTTTGTCTCTACCTGAATCAGATGCCAATCAATAATGTGGTTAGGATCATGTAAATATTTCTTTAGCAAAGAGACATGAAATACATTATGCACATTCATGGAAATAGACAATGCAAGCATGTATGCAACTGGCCCTAGGGATGATTTTAGGGGCTAAAATTTTCTCATGGGCTAATTTTGCATGGTTTTTCCCAAAAAAAGATTCATTATTCTAAAAATGATTCACCCAAATTCTATAGGATAAAATTACTTTACCTTAAAAATCGCCAAAATTTTATACAAACTATATAAAATACTTAGAAATTTGAATGTTTTTACAAAAATATCGCCAAACATTTTATAGTTGGCATATGAATGATTAGTAAGATTCGCCAAGGTTTCTACATTTTAAAATAAATTTCCATCCTTAAAATCATCCTTAACTGACCCTATTCTGTCCAATATCTCAAATGGACCACATAATCTGGTTTCTAGCTTTGTACAACTACCCAACTTCAAAGAGCTCTTCTTGGGCTTTACTTTCAAAAGAACATGCTCTCCTACTTTAAATTATCTAGTTGTCCTATTCTTGTCGTCATAAAACTTCTGTCTATCTTGAGTTGCCTTTAAATTCTTCTTAATCTTAACCATCTAGTCTTCCATATCCTTGAGCAACTTTGGCCCAAGTACCACTCTATCTATTGGGTTTCTTATCTTACTGGAGTACTGCATTTTAAACCATACAAGGCTTCAAATGGGCTCATCTTCAATGAATCTTGATACCCATTATTATAGGAAACTCAACCAAGTGAAAGAAATCTTCCCACGTATATGGCTTATCCATCACATACATTATTAACATGTCTTCAATTACTCGGTTGACCCTCTATGTCTACCCATCTGACTGCGGATGGTATGATGTGCTAAAGTTCATATTTGTACCAAATCCTTTGAATAATCCTTTCCATAAATTTGATGTAATCTTTGTATCTCTGTTTGAGACAATTGTCCTAGGTATCCCATGCAACTTAGCAATTTCCCTCATGTACATTTATGCAATATTAGCTGCTATATGAGTTGTTTTCACAAGAACAAAATGAGCAACCTTGGTCAATTTATCAACGACTACCATGATGGAACCATGTTTCCTTGATGTACTTGGCAACTTTGTTATAAAATCAATGGTTATCACTTCCCATTTCTTCCCTATAATTGGTAATGGATGTAGAAAACCCACTGGGTGTCTATGCTTAGCCTTTACTCTCTGACATTCCATACATCTGGCGATGTAATCAACAACATCATTTTTCATCCCTGGCCAAAAGAATTGTCTTCTTACTGCTGTAATTGTTTTTTGGTAACTGAGATGTCTAGCATATGGAACATTATGCATTTTCTTTAATACCAAATTCCTAAGTTCTTTGGAACTAACAACATAAATTCTATTTTTATCCATAAGTAATCCATATTCCTTCATCTCATACTCTTTCATTTTTTGTTGTACATCTCCTTCTTGTAATATTTCCTTTACTTGTAGGTAATGTTGATCTGTAACAACATCTAAAATTCTTCTCTTCAAGTCCGACTGATGCATACTAACAGTTTTAGCATGCATGAGATGCACTCGTCTACTAAGTGCATCGACAACATTATTTTATTTTCCTTTGATATGCTTGATATCAAAGTCGTATTCACTTAAAAATTCCATACATATTGTTTTCCTGACATTCAAAGTTGGTTGTTTAAAAAGATACTTCAGACCACTATGGTCTATTCTTAATTCAAATCTCTTTCCTATGATATAATGCCTCCACATATTCAACGTGTGAACAATGGCAGCAAGCTCCAAGTCATGCGTGACATAGTTCCTTTCATGCTCTTTAATCTTTCTAGACTCATAACAAATGACATGTCCATTTTGAGTGAAGACTCCACCAAGTCCTTCCTTGCATGCATTTGTATATACCACAAAAATTTCATTTGGGTCAACAATTTTTAGTACAGGTGCACTAGTGAGTAACTCCTTCAACAAATTAAAGTTCTCTTCGCATTCAACTGTCCATTCAAATTTAATTCCCTTCATTTGAAAATAAGTGATGGGATGAGTGATTTTAGATAACCTTGCTATAAACCTTATGTAGTAACCGTCTAACCCCATAAAAGATATTACTTCTAAAACATTCCTGGGCGTTATCCATCCTCTAATGGCTTCAATATTCTGAGTATACAATGCTATATCCTTCTCCAAAATAATG
This sequence comes from Picea sitchensis, assembly GCA_010110895.2. Taxonomy (NCBI): domain Eukaryota; kingdom Viridiplantae; phylum Streptophyta; class Pinopsida; order Pinales; family Pinaceae; genus Picea; species Picea sitchensis. The sequence continues at coordinate 80,190 of SNQJ01S0051480.1, read as the reverse complement.
TGCCCCAATTAATGGATATGTTCCTGATAAAAATAACACTTACTCATCTTAAAGTACAATTGATGTTCCCTCAACACTTGAAATACCAATCTTAGGTGATGTTCACGCTCCTTTTCAGACTTAGAATAGACAAGGATGTCATCCAGGAATACTAGGACAAAATTATCCAAGTAATTTTTTAATATTCCATTAATTAAGAACATAAATATAAATGGTGCATTGGACAATCCAAATGGCACCACTACAAATTCATAATGCCCATGCCTGGTTCTAAAAGTTGTCTTATTGATGTCATCTTCCTTGATTCTTACTTGATGGTATCCTGATCTCAAGTCTATCTTGGAGAATATATTTTCCCCTCTTAGATGATCAAAGAGGTCATCAATTCTAGGTAAAGGACACTTGTTCTTTATAGTAAACTTATTCAACTGTTGAAAATGAATACATAGCCTCAAGGTTCCATCTTTTTTTTTGAAAAAGAGTACTGGTGCTCCCCAATGCGAAACACTTGGACATGTGTAAAATTTCTTCAACAATTCCTCCAACTGCATTTGTAATTCTTTTATCTCTAGTGTGCTCATTCTATAAGGTGTTTTTGACACCGGGGGCAAGTCCTGGCACTAAATTAATAGATAAATCTATTTCCCTTTTTGGTGGCGACCCTGGTATTTCTTGGAATACATCCTCGAATTCTTGTAGTATCAATAAATATTCAAGGCTTGGCCCCTTTGTATATTTTGGCTCCTCCACATGGGCTACATACAATTGAAATCCTTTTCTAAAACATCTCTTCAGTTGTAAGGATGGATTATCCCTTATATATATGGGTCTTGGAACTCCTTTCACATTGCTCTGTTTTCCATCTCCATCAGGGCATGTAAATGTCTTGCTATGACAATGTAGGACAACATGATTCTTGTCCAACCAATCCATTCCAATTAGAATATCATAAGACCCCAATGGTATGATATTTAGATCAACACTAGTATTCACACCATCAAGACTTATGGAACAACTTATGACCACCTCATGGATTCTCCTTTTGGTTCTAGTGGCTAATTGAACCAAACTTAATTTACCAAGCTTACTTTTCTCCAAATGTAAACTATCCACTATTTTAGGATCAATGTAACAATGTATTTATCATTAATCAATTAGAATAGAAACAAGATGATTTATGCTCTTAACTTCCACCTCGATCATGTTGGATTGGTATTTTGTTTGTCGATCATCTAAGGCTGCATAAATGATTCCCATATCTTCGAATGTTATAGCCTCTTGTATGTTGTGCATAGTCTTCACTCTGTCCTTTTTGTGTAGGAAATCCTTGTACAAGTGATTTTCTTTGCATCCCCAACATTGGATTGGTGGTCTTCCCCTTTTTCCCAAGGAGTCTTCTTTCTTAGATTCACCCTTAGCATACTAGTCTTGATGATTTTTATTAAGCTCATTTCTATTGAAATGAGGTTTGAATCCCTTCCTCCTCTAATCATACTTCTCCTTCTTCTTATCCTTCCAAGATTTCCACATGGAATCTCTACCATGGCCTTGCCCATATAGGTATTTATCCTTTCTGATGGCCTCAGTCAAGGTATTGAGCTCATCATATCGAATCTTTTCTTTATAAAAGGATGGTAATCCACTCAAAAAACTATGTATTTTTATCTTTTCATCATTTATAAACCCAACATAATTTAACAACCCCAAAAATTTCTTCTCATACTCTTCCATGGTCATGCTTCACAGCCTGAGTTCAAAGAACTCCTGCATTTTCTTGTCACAAAAATGCTCTAAGAGGTAGTCCTTCTAGAAATACTTCTTGAATTGCTTCCAAGTGATCCTATTATCATTAATATTCTCAAATTGCTTCAGTTGATCCCACCCCATAAAAAATTTCCCATGTAAGTGGTAGGTGGAAATTCTTGCTTCTAGATTTGATGAATAATTGTGCAATTGGAAATATCTCCTGAGTCAAAGAAACCATTCTTCAACATCATCTTCCCTTTCTCTTTCACCATTAAAGAATGGTGGCTTGAGCTTCCTCATATGTCGTTGCAAACTATCCACCTCATGTCTCCTTCTTTGGTGCCTAACAGGAGACACCTATCGAATACTTAAGGAATATTTAGGTGCATACAAATTTCTTGCTGAGTAAGGAGGTGAGTGGTGTCTATGAGATCTGGTAGCACTTCTGGAATAACCTGCTCTTCCACGATCATATCTTCTTCCGTGATACCTGCCTTATTCCTCTTGATTTGATCCATTCTTGGATCGACCTTGAAACTAATTTAAGCTCTGCAACACTTGAGAATTTATCTTAATTTACTCTCTCATCAACCTGTCATTGTCTTCCTTGTAGCTTTTCACTTCTATTTTCAAGCTCTTCACAGTTTCTAACAATGTTTCTTGCTCCCCTCGACCCTTGCGTTCATTGGATTTTGTCTCTGCATTTCCAATTATGGTATTCTGGCCTTCGACCTCTTTATATTGGATGGAGGATCCCTCAACTTCTTCAATTTCTTCAATATGCATTCTGATCTGATATGTTTAAATCCCTTAATTTTGCAAAATGTGCAAGTGACCATTTTGTCAGAATTAAGCATATGATAAACAAAATTTGTCAATAATTCTACAGGTCCTTTCAAATCATGAAGAGTATATATAAATACAACTTCCATGTTATCCTTGGGCCAATAAATAAATCAGTTCTGAACAGACACTTCCTTCAAACCACTTTCCCAAGTGACCACGGCTCGAAACAACGAGCCAAATCCTTCCTGGTGCTTTTATGTGCTAGAATTATTATATCTGAGATCATGTGGTTTAAAATCGATCGAGGGTTGATATTGACGGTCAAGAGGATATTTGGGACTTCGACCTTCAGAAGTTATGGAATTTCCACACTCTCAACCCTTCCGGAGTGCCAAGTCTTCGGATTGCAGGATTTGTTGCCACATATACTTTCTCGATCAACGGCTAGGATTTTCTTCATAGCTATGGGCTTTGGGGATTTCCCAAGAACCTATCCACAGATCTCTGAGAGTGCTTAATTACTGGAGGTCCTCTCCTTCCTCCACATATCATCTCTCGATCAATGACCGAGATTAAATCCGACCTTCGGGAGTTCTCGACTCAAAGCAACCTACAACTCAATTTCTCTAGAGTACCAAGTCTCTAGAACTTGGGATTTTGTGCCACGTGTCGACTGTAATCAATGGCTGAGATAGACTATGTACTTCAGGACTTTGGGAGTCCTCAACCCCAACTGCTTATGCCTTGAATCCTCTGGACTCCCAAGTCTCTGAACTATAGGATCTACTTCCATGTGTCATCTCCCGATTAATGGTGATGATTTACTCTGCTCTTCGGAGCTTCGGGGGGTTTCACCTTCATCACACTTCATTCCTTCAAAATGTCGAACTTGCAAATTCCTGGAGTCTTCGTCAGTAACTAAGAGCCAAGGGGTACTACGTGGCAGAAAATAAGGAACGAACACATGGCCTTATCTAACGAGTGACATGTGTCATATACTAACTGGCACGGACGGTCTTTGAAAAATATGAGACATGGTGACACATAGAAAGCATCGAGTGTGTCCACGTCACCCTAGGTGACTTCAACATGCCACGTCACTCCAGTGCCTCATGACTTTGGGACTTCGAAACTTCGGAACTTCGGGAGAATTCTCCACACTACAACACAAATCCCCCAAATGTCGAATTACCAAATAGGATGATCTAGGGACACATGTCCTCAAACAAAAACGTTTTGGATTTACTCCGAAGTTCAGGACTTCAGAGGTTTTCTCTTCTAAACACCACCACACCCCCGGACTGTAGAACCTCGAATTTACAAACCCTTGTTATTCTTCAGACACGTGTCCCCGAATATGAAGGTCAAGATATACTACGGAGTTCGGGACTTCAGGAGATTTTCTTTTTCCAGAAAAAAAACTTCACTAAAATCTGTCGATCCCCAACCATTGGTCATCAACGATCAAAGATTTTCTTTGTCCGGAAAAAAAGGAAAAACTTCACCAAAATCTCTTGATCCCTGACCATTGGTCATTGGAGATCAGAGATTTTCTTTTTTTGATCTTCAACCCTTCACCAAACTCGTCGATCCACGGCCATCGACCGTCGACAATTTTTGTTGGTGAACTTCCACAGTTAATTTTTTTTTGACAAAATCCCAGGTGAATCTGGGTCGTTGATCTCTTAGCTAAGATGATCTTGACCATTGATTTTTCTCCAACTCCCCCAAAAAACGAAATGAATACGAACCGTCGATATTCCTCATTTTTAGATCGCTAAATCAGTTTGAGCCGTCGACTTGGTAATTTCACCAAACTTTGTAAACATTCGAATTTTTAAAAAATTTCAAGGACGAATCTGGACCATTGATCTAAGATCGAACACGATCTCAACCGTCGATTCTCCAAACTCTGTCCAGCATTATAGTGGCCATTAAAACTCGAACATTTTCGACTTTCTAAGTCGAATTCTTCTTTGCAACTCCTCAGATCGAATCCATTAACTTCTTGGACAATCCTAGAATCGTTCAAACTCAGATCCGTTCATGAATTTCGGGGATTTCACTCAATTATTTCCACCGTTTTTCTCCAAATTCGCACAGATATATAAAATCTGTGACAACGAATCTTCCCGATTCACACTTGTTATGGTCCATAACAATTTAGTGTTTGAACTAGAAGCTCTGATACGAATTTGTAATGTACCCAACCTCCCATAGGCCGAGCACGCCACACCAAGAACACACCTCTTGGTTGATTTCGAATTTATGATAACAATTAATTAATAAAGAAGCATGGAATACATACATGTAATGATCAAGATTCATACTACACCATAAAATACATGCACAATATACCATGCACAACATCAACTAGCAAGCATTCATATTATAAATACAAATATCAGGTATAATAATTTAATACGCAGCGGAAATAAATACACAAGAAAATGAAGCCATAATAGAGAGCACTTATATTTTATAGAAGAGAACCATTGACTGGCTACAGACCAAGGATGTTCCACCCAATCGTAGACATTGTTGTTCTATGTCTCAACAAAAATGTCACCCCTGAGCCAGGGCTATGAATCCACAAGAATAGTTCTAGAGTGTTACTCGGCTTCCCAAACCAATCAAAACTCAATCTCTCATGGGCTTCTCAAGCACTCACAACAATCCAAGTACTGAGCTCTCTTCTAGCCATCCTTCACCACCCAAGAGAATAGACCTTCACCCTTCTCTGCCATTCAATCCCTTAGGAAGTCCTTCTCCTTCGAGGGCTCCAATGCAGTTGGTCCTGAATCTTCATGCTTGGACTCTCAGGACTCACAACTGTGAGAAAAGATGAACACATTCCAAGCATCTCAGACATGCATGGCTCAAATAATGGCTAGATTACACCAACAATCTCTACAACTAACAAAACCATGGTTGTTCTTCAATGGCCTGATTTCCTTTTCCAAGCCAAATGTGAATGAGGAAAGATGAGTGAGTGAAGGAATGATTGGAGTGTAGACTCCACGAGAGAGGATGAATAGTGAACAAATCGGGTGAATGAACGTGTAAGGCAACCAACAACAACACCAGAATGAGGACGGGAATGAGAGTGAGCAAATGACCAAAACGAATTAGAGAATTATCCAACTAGAGAACCCCTTCCACAGACGAAGGACGAGCTTTTGTAATTTGCGGGGATCAAGAACCTCTTGGCCTTCCCCCAAGAAGCTCACGTAATTGATTTCCCCCATTACACAAAATGGTTAATATAAAATAAATACTTATGCCCTCAAACCCCCTCTCTTGTGGAATCATAGCCCCCTATAAATCTAGTCATTTTTCGTCTAGCAGCCAACGATGTATTTATTATTAATAATGATCACACATTACATTTCTTAGGCACACTGGCCTTTTAATAATTGTTTGGGAACTTTGGCCTCTCAACAATGTAATAATACATTATTTAATATGGGGGCTCAAAACCCTGGGTGTTACAACTTCCTTCTCAAAATAGGCTTGTTCCCAACACCTGTCTTGTTAAAGTTGTCGAGAATAATGGACAGTCTTAGGACGAGGTCTTATGGCCAGATCTAAAGGCCTGAAATTTGTAGTAAAAGATGTTTGTAATGCTCTTGGATTTGTGTGTAGTATTCATAGTTTTTATTTGGTGTGCAATTTGTGATAAGGATGTTATCATTATTTTTATTTGTAAAATTATATGATTATGAAGAACCAAAATTATTAGGCAGAGTAACATAATTTAAATTGGTGGTTCTTAATGTACTTCAGTGCCACAATAACACATCACCGGTTTGGTTATCCATATAGTTTGTTATATGCTGGAGATTCTTGTTGTACTTCGGTGCTTCAAGATCATCAGTTACAGGTTATCCATGTGTATATTGTTGTAGACGTGTTTAAAGAAGGTCATTTGTATGATTGACTAATGAAAATATCCAGTAATCATATCACTGTCCTATATATCTATCAAAATTTTCTCTTCAGGGGAATTTCACAGATGGCAGTGTATCCATAGGATAATTCAGTATCGATATTGTCCACAGAGAGTTCAAGAAGCGTCAATTTAACAAATACGTCAATGATGGTCAGAAGCGTTTGTACTTTAAACGAGTCAAGCGGGAAGCTTGAAGATGTGGTGGAGAAAGAGCGTAGTCCGTGAGATTGCAGAGTGGGCGTAAGTGCTAATGAAGACCAACTAGACTAAGAATGAGAAAAAGTTCATTGTTTTAGTTTTTGTTTTGTAATTTGTGATTTAGTATTGTAAGTTTTGTAATGTAAGCATTAAAGGGGGGTGTTAGACATAACGCTTCCATTAATGTTGTGTGCTATGTTTGGAATTGGTTTTGGTTTGTTGGAGATTGTAGATATATTCTCTCAACCTCCATATACATGTTTGGAATTAGTTGGGTCTCACTCCAGCTATATATATGTGCAACAATGAATAATATAAAATAATATTTGTGTACATGTCTACTCCTGTGTTTTCTTATTAATGATAAGTTGGAGATAATTCTATATTTCTATCGAAGATATGCCCTATGCTGGAAAAGGGATCGGTCTGTGCTTCGGTCCTTGGCTCAAGATCCTCCACCAACATCTTAGACTTCCAATCCAATAACACTCATACCATCTAATGCCTAACAAGCTTCAATACACAAATTAAGTGGCTCTAACAAATAGTAATTTTCAATCTTTGGCTCAAATACCCAAATATTCGTCTCGTGCTAGAGCGAGCCCTCTAACAAGCCCCATCATAGGTTGAGGTCATCTGCAAGTGAGGGTTTTGGGATGTGTCATGTCTTAACTACTTCACAACTAGAACCATCCTTTATAATGTCAACACATATCTCACCATAAGTTTTTGTTGTTCCATATGAAACACATATATAGGTATATCTCTTAGACCCAAGTGATGAATTTATCCCATGTAAGCACTTAAAAGGGAGAGAAATTGGATTGATATAAGAGATGAGGATAAGGGAGATAATTTTAAATGAGGTAAGTGAAGAAAAAAAAGAGACTTATTCTTCACGTTCACAATGAAAGAAGTTGGAATTGAGGTGATACATTGACGGTTTTGAAAGCTCAATAAATGTTTAGAAAGTTTGAAAAAAGTTGACGGGTGAGGACATTTTAACCATAAGCAAATTGTCTCGTCGCATTTTGTCAGTCAAATTTCATCCCTGATGACCTAAGCTAATAGTGAATAAGATTAAAAAACCTAGATCCAACGAGTACTCAAGCATATAGCGACAACCACACGATAGTGAAGCATATAGAGACAACCACACGATAACCATAATGCATGACATGTAAACGGTAAGGTAATTGAGATGACATGCAATTACGGAGCTCTTGCCTCATATAATTGATAACTGTGGTGCCTGATGATGCATTGCCTCCACATACATCAACTGTTGTGCGTAATTATAAATTGCCTCCACATATATCAACCAAAAAAGGGACGCATGGGCTGCACTATGATCATGCAAAAACTACATGCTACATGTGGCAATTGAAATGAGGCAAAATACATGCGGCTGAGTGCTCACTGTTTCTCTGTCTCTTTGTGTAATGGGTACGGCACAGCAAAGGAACGAGTGCACGCAGATTTCGACGTTGTTTACATGGCCATTCCCGCTTGTGTGTATCCATCCATATATTGATTGATTAAAAATTCATATCATATATATATTTTTAGTTGTTGTCCATAAAATCTTTGTGTAATGGGTACGGTACAGCAAAGGAACGAGTGCACGCAGATTTCGAGGTTGTTTACATGGCCATTCCCGCTTGTGTGTATCCATCCATATATTGATTGATTAAAAATTCATATCATATATATATTTTTAGTTGTTGTCCATAAAATAAAATAAAGATTTTAGAGTGATATTTGTKTAAATTTTGATGAGAAATTATTGGATCTGTAGATTTGAGTGTGATTATTTTTGTATAATTAGAATGTGTGARTTTTTCAASAGGYTCAATCCATTTTTACAATTTAAACAACTTAAAATTGTGATTTCATGCGAATTTATATCATCATATTTCARCAAAATAAAATCAAAATATAAAACAATTAAACACCCMAAAAAAACAAAATRTAAAACAATTAAACAACAACCCCGTCTCTATATATATTCATATCCCTGTCTTTGTCTAGGTACGGTACAGCAGACGAACAAGTGCATGCTGATTTTGAAATTGTTTACACATTCATTCCCACTTTTGTGGATCCAGATTGATTAAAAACGCATATCATATATCCATCCATATATTGATTCATTAAAAATCCATACCCCATATATATATATTCCCGCTTGTGTGGATCCATCCATATATTTATTGATTGATTATATATATATATATATATATATATTCATTCATTCATTCATTGGAACCTGGAACTGCCCAGTACGACTGCTTCTCTTTTTCTGCTACGCCCAACAAGCCAATGAGAATCTCGCCCGCTCGAGGGCTGTGTCTGTATATCCGCCCACTGGTGATTCGAGCCTCGAGGTATGAAATCTCTTTTCGATGGGCGACTATTGATCGATCTGATTTGTGTGCATTATATATCCATATTGCTCCTTTTTCTTAATAAGCTGTTGATGGATACCTATATTATATCTATATAACGAATCAGCCAAGGTTTGACCTTGCAGTCCGCACTGACTCCCCTGCATACATACCTGGGAAGGTGGAGTAAGTGCGATCTCGCTGAGGTTACGTGCACAGGGATGAAAGAAAGTATASTTGTATATTATATATGTGTAGGTTTTGTTCGCTTAAAGTATAGTTCTATAATATATAGATGCAGGTTTTGTGACCCGCTTCGACCAAACTGATCTTCTTTCTCCCAACTTTTGAAATAGTAAAGTTTATACTGACTTTTGTCCACCAATGGTAGGAGGTAGGGTAGGTTGGGTTGATACTTGCTATCTTAGGCCTTGGCGCAGACCAAAGCTATCTGTAGGGTATCGCCCCAAATTACAGGTGAAAGAAAGGCTATTAGTGAATATAGCTTACCTGTCTCTACTCGTGTATACATTAGAAATAAAAAGAAGCATGTTAAACTTGCAGCGATCTTTCTCCCATTTTTCAAAATTCAACAAGTCAAATAATTTTTTAGTATTCTTGTCGGTTTAAAATAAGACAAAACCTTCACGGACAATGTTTTGTTACACATAGAACTTGAGTCATGCACAACTAAAACTACCGCTAAAATTTTGGTCCAATTCAATTCATTTTTTTAAAGGAAAATAAGGTTTTCTTTTTCTAAGTTCGATTATATATATATATAATCTGCTAAGTTCGATTATATATATATATAATCTGCTAGTGTAGTTTAATGTTATCTTCATTTCACTCTGAGATTTGTTGTATATATGTTATATTCTTTGTATTATTGCGGGTCTCTTTATTAGTGGTTTCTGGGTAGGTTTATTAATCAATTTTTTTTTTGGAGTATTTCAGCTCATGGTCAATTCTAACAGAGACATTCATTATAACTTTCATCAGCCTGTAACTTGTTAGTTACGGACTGCCGACTCTGAGAATGAAGCGAAGCCAACTATCTAGATCAGAGGTTTCCAATTCTCCTCCCTACTGTTTCTGAGTTATTCGCAGGCAGCTAAATATTCAGCTTTGGTTTTTATAGTAATAGTCCTGATTTCACAGTAGCAAATAGGCCCTTGAGGCAAGGTGGACCAGGCCTGAGCCCACTTCCTACTTTTATAAAATATTTTTTCTTCTTATCTTTAAAATGAGATCAACTTCTTAACAATCTATATATTCATTAGAGACACAATAATTAATATATTAATTAGTTTTTCCTGAAATATATAAAAAATTATCAACATTTAAAAAGTTCTTGAACACAAAAAAATTTAGCATTGGTCAATTTTTTTTTTTTTTTTCATACTTTAGTGGAGAGAAACACAAAAAAATAAATAGTAGTAAATTATACATACCAAATATGTAATTTTATAAAGTAGATATTTAGTTTTATACATACTAAATATGTATTTTTATAAAGTATGGGGATGAGATTTTATACCCCATGCACAGAGCCCTCATTCCATACTTAGCTAGTTTTCTGGATAGTTGGTTGTGGGGCTAACGGACTCAAAATTGAGCCTCTCATGTTCCGTTCCCTACAAATAGCACCGACAGTTCCGCATTATACAAATTGACAAGCGGGGTTGCGGACTATAGAAATGTATTACAAATTAATAATCTTTGTTACATATCTCTGGAAATTACATAAACATTTAAAAGCATACAATAAAATAGTAATAACATCTATTACATAGGTTCTTGGAGAAAAACACACAAAAATTAGCATTCCCGAATTAGTTTGCTTTAAAACAAAGACTTTTCTTGGATACAAAAATTAGCATTCTCGAATTAGTTTTATTTACATACTTTTTACATAGTTTGTGGAGAGAAACACAAAAAAAAATATAGTAACGTATGTTACATAGGTTTGTGGAAAAAAACACAAAGAAATTAGCATTCCCGAATTAGCTATCTTTAAAACAAGGGATCATGGACACAAAAGAAATTAGTTTTCTTTAAAACAAAGGTTTTTCTTGGACACAAAAAAATTAACATTGCCGAATTAGTTTTCTTTACATACGTTAGTGGAGAGAAACACAAAAAAAGTATAGTAATGACTGTTACATAGGTTCGTGGAAAAAACACAAAGAAATTAACATTCCCGAATTAGCTATCTTTAAAACAAGGGATCCTGGACACAAAATAAATTGAAATTTATCAAAATTTAGAAAGTAGATATTTCTATAAAGTATGGGGATGAGATTTTATAAAGCATGCACGAAGCCCTCATTCCATACTTAGCCAGTTTTTGGATTGTGGGTTCTCGGGATGGCGGGTTCAAAATTGGGCATTTGTTGTTCCGTGCCCTACAAATAGCATCAAGAGTTCCGTAATGTACAAATTGACAAGCGGACTTGCGGACGATAAAAATTTATCAAAAAATAAGTAATGTATGTTACATATCTCTGGAAATTACATGAACATTTAAAAGCATACAATAGAATAGTAATAACGCTTGTTACATAGGTTCGTGGAGAAAAACACAAAGCAATTAGCATTCCCGAACTACTTTTCTTTAAAACAAAGGATTCTGAACAGAATAAAAATCAAAATTTATCAAAGTATAGGATCCTGGACACCCAAAAAGTTAGCATACAATAGAATAGTAACAACGTCATGCAAGACAAAAAATTTAGCATACAATAGGACACAAAAAATGTAACAGACCTCCATACTTAGTCAGTTTTCGGATCACGGCTTCTCGGGCTGTCGGGCTCAAAATTGGGCCTCTGTTGTTTTGTGCCCTACAAATGGTAGCGATAGTTCCGTGATATACAAATTGACAAGAGGACTTGCAGACTATAGAAATTTAACAAAAATAAATAATGTCTATTACATATGTCTGTATATGCATTCCCGAATTAGTTTTCTTGAAAGAAAAGACTTGTGGACACAAGAAAAATCGAAATTTATGAAAGTATAGGTTCCTGGACACCCAAAAAGTTAGCATACAATAGAATAGTAAGAACGTCGTGCAAGAAAAAAATTAGCATACAATAGGACACAAGAAATGTAGCAGACTCGAATTAGTTTTCTTTGTAACAAACAAGAAAGGTTCCTCGACACCCAAAATTTAGTATATAATAAAAGCATTCCCGAATCATTTTTCTTTGGAATTTATAAAAAAATAATAATGTGTGCTACATCTTTCTGGAAATTTAAATGTGTTTGTCATATAGACTGGGATTGGGGCTCCCACGGACCATAAAAAGAAACAAGTACAAGAATTATGAATGTTGAAAGAAGAAGTGTATGACGGTAGAGAGGAAGACCTAAAAAGAAGAAATTGAAAGTTCTGAGTCTTTGGTTACAGTTTTCCATTTAAAAAGGTCATAACTGGATTGATAAAGAAAACAAGATGACAGTATAGACTTAAACTGGATTGATAAAGAAAACAAGATGCCAATATAGACTTACTATGAAACCGATGCATTTTTGTTGCTGTCGTCGATGGTCAGTGGAGTCCTATTGACCGGTTGTTTCCCTTCCTGGACGAGGCTGTCCATTCTCTGTTGGAACCATTCTTCGATGTAGCTTTTCATGGGGGCTATGTTGATTTCATCTCTAATTTCTATGTCGTAAAGGTTGTTTTCTAATTTCCTTAGATACATTCAAATACTATGCAGACTATGTTCAATTTATTCATTGTGTGTCGCATAGTCTAGTACCCAGCACTTGTGCTCATCTAGATGATGTTTAAGTATGTCGTAAAACTTTTCGAACGACAACCCCTTTAAAATATCAACTTGTTCTTGGAAGGCTTCTTTGGTCATTGAAAAGTATTTGAGAATTAAGTTTGGATCTTGAACCTCGTTGGTATTTCCGTCTAAGTCCATTTGGAGCAGGCTTGTGAATAAATCTTCCTTTTCTAATATGACTTGTTTACATGACCCGACAATGAGCTCGACGTTGTTAATTTTCTTTTGCCAACATCCTTTTACTTTTTTGGTCCTCTTTGGGGAGGGGAGTTTCTCTTGTCTTCTTCTCAGTTCTGATGTGTTGATGGAATAATTGGCGAAATGGGTCAGCACCTGTTCACAAAAATGCTGATCATTTTCTAAATTGGCCTCCAAGTGTTCCAGGAAATCATTTTCTTTCTTTTCGAAGAAAACTAAATTTTGCGATGTTTCCCAGGCTTCAGTAACCACCTGCATTCTTTTTTTGATGTTATTCTCTACATGGGCTCTAGAGCATGCAAGGAGGGTAGACGATACTTTCATCTTGGCTACAGTGATAGAAGGCACTATTTTTGCCAAAGGACTGACAAATTATGGGGTTGCAATGAAAGCCTGCTCAATTCATTGAGGCGGTCTTTCACATTGGCATCTTTTGTCTCAATTCCTCCAATGGAATCACAAATAATTTCACCAGTTACTTGGTGAAATGAGGAGATTTGGGATGGCCGCATTCTCCTAAAGATAATCTCTATAAAAGATTTGTCTTTCTTGTTTGTTACATCTCTCTTTTCAATGACCATAATTTTAGATTGGTTGTCAAAAACAATGCTCTAGAATATGAAGGATTCATCTTCGTAAAAAATTTCGGTCTCAGATATTTCCATCGTAGACGACCCAATTTTTTGCATGTGCTCAGATTCAATTTGAAGGTGCAACTGTTCACTTTCAATTTCGGGATCCTCCGCCTTCCCTGCATTGTTTTTTCTCTTCTTCGTCACTTGAATTTTGTGAGAAATATCAATTTGTGTACGAGGAGGGTTCTTATCTCCTCCTCCATTCAAAGGTTTTTGGGTTTCTTTCTTACTAGGGTGGGCCGTCGAAGTGATGCTCCATGATGTCGTTCTCTTGGGAGTGCTGGCGGGGGACTGGGTACTCTTCTCACCGGATACTTTTCCATGTTGTCTGTAAAATTTAGTCGCGCTTTGCAATGTCTCTGCGTCGCAATCGACAAAAGCAGGATTGTCGTTGACACTGTCCCTATCTTGGGTCAGGTGTCTATGGATAAAAGAGTTGTTAAAGCCATCTTCTAGTAAATGTTCTCAAAAAATTCCATTAGGGTTGAACCCTTTTAGCCTTTCAGCATACGTTAGGTTCAATTTCTTGAAATGGGCGACAAACTTGTCAATCTTGTTGATGTTTCTGCACACGAAGTCTTCGAATTTCCAGGGTAGAGGAATGAACTGTTTTTTTTTCTTGTCATGGAAAAAATGCAACCAGTGGTTGTGTTGCCTTGCTGTTTCTGCAACAAACATCTTGTCTATGATGTGGCATGGAAGGAAAGTAGGATTTTCCTTTGAGTCGAAGACCATGAGGACACTGTGATTTTCCTTTTGTTCAAGTGTGCCCTTCCTATTCAAAAACTTAGTTTCCTGGCTAGACATCCGCAGAGCATCCTTTCCTAACAATAAATCTTTGAAAACTGAGACAAAGCCATTAACAACTTCATAAAATCAATGGGAGGCCTTGTGCCTCCACATGAACTCGTACCAGAATGTTATTGGTTCGAATCCACAGTTTATTTTATTGGAAAGAGATAGTTTTGTAAACAAGCAACAATGCACTATTGCAAAAATCAAGTAGGATGACATATAAAATTTGTTAGATTATTTGAATCGTGACAATTGGGAACAAAGCTCAATGGAAATTAGTTTCCCCCAATCGAAAATGTATTGTTCTTTGACTGTGAAATACAAAATATAAATAATTATGTGGGAAATGCTTGTCGTGGATGTCTGTCCCGTTATTCTTGTAAATAGCCAAGAAATTTCCCGAAATGGATTTCTAAAGGAACTCACCTGCAACCTTGTGATATCTTCAAGAACTGTTGTCGGGTATTCGAGAAAGCCAGCTAATATGTCCAACCCATTATCATTTGTTTTTAGAAACTGCCTCCAGTCTTGTCCTCTGAATGTCAATGTTGGTTCCGACAATTTTAACATCTCGCGAAAGACCTGAGGTGACAAAGAAATAGAAGAATGGTCGCACAGTGGAATAATTCTTTGCCATGGAATATATTTTCCGATGCACCAAGATACCACCTCTTTACAGTCAAAAACCTCAGGGACGCAACTTTCACGAGCGATTCCAGAGGTCCAAATCACTTTGTTCTAGGTGAAATGGGATGAATAGTAAAAGTATTCCCTGGACCACTAGAAGTTCTGGTCCTGATGTCCGAAGATATTTATTGTATCTCCACAAAACTATTGTCGAACTGCTTCCATAAGTGTACAAGAACGTTTGTTTTCTCCAGACGTTGAATGAAATGAAAAGTTGGAAGGGATAATATAACCCTGTGCAAATCTAGGTCCAAAGTGTGTGAATGGGAGATGTCCCCGACACTTTCGTTCATTAATGACAATTTGGATGACTGTTGAATCATGAGTTTTTAACATTAACCACTAGTAATTGCGGATATTGTAATGTGTGATCAAGCATTGTAGATTTCTTGAGCAGGCCAACATGAGGACGCATGTTCAACATGAACAATCAGAAGGGACAAAATGAATCTCAGAACATTTTGGTTTAATGCGTAATAATGGGAAATATCCTCGAGCGTTTCGCCCATTAATGACAATGTTGACAGTTCCTGCATGGCCAACTGTTGGCATGAAAGGTTTCTAATTGCTTAGTAAGAAAGTACGAAGGTCCCCGGCATCGAGAAAAACAACTTCAAAATAGGGTTACAAGGTACAATAGTTCAAGGTGAGGCCATGAGGGTCAAATTGTCTGTCTCAGAACTTTTTGAGTGCAATACGCATAACGACGAAGAGGTTATGGTAGGACAGTCCAAAGGGCAATTTGTATATGACTAGTAAGAGCATAACTAATGTATATCAGGAAGGACATGAACTTAATGGGGATGGAAGGCAACGAGAGATACTTTGAAACATTTGTGAGCCGTGGTAGAGTGAATCTTGCGAGCTCGATGAGTCCATGCTGGAAGTTTAGATCACGAAAGTGAGGATAAAAAATGGGGTCGCAAGGTCTCCCTAGAAGACACGAGGATCGACAGTCAAATTGTATCGTTTGGAACATTTGAATGCATAATCTGTAACACAGAAGAGGGGATGATGTCGGAAATTGGTAGTCAATTTCTATATTGCATAGGGTTGGATGTGAACTATTTTGTATTAGTGTGTACAGTTGTCACTTGTAAGAGAATAACCAATGTATATTAGGAAGGACAAGAAGTTAGTGGGGATGGAAGACAACGACAGATACTTGGAAACATTTGTGAACCATGGTAGAGTGAAGCTTGCGAGTTCAAGGAGTCCGCGATAGAATTGTAGATCACAGAATTTTGAGTGCAAGATGTACATCATGAAACAAGAAGAAGTAGAGTTCGAAACCGCCAACCCGACAACTGCGGCCATAGAATTGGATAAATATGGAAAGCAACAATGGTCGGTCAGATTCATCGTGTGATTATATAGATGGAGATAAAGATATGTCAGCCTGCCAACGCTGAAACCCGCGATTATAGAAAGGAGACTAACTATATAACCAGAGAGCCATAATACACGGGAAGAATAAAAGGGAAAAAGGACTAAGGAGTCCACAGTGGAATTGTATATCATGGAAATTTTGAGTACAAGATGTGAACCTGGTAGTCAATTTGTATATTGTGGAGGGAGGGATGCCAACTATTTCGTACCATTGTGTTCAATTGTCACTAGTAAGAGAACAACCAATCTATATTAGGAATGAGAGGAAGTTAGTGAGGATGGAAGGCAATGACAAATACTTTAAAACATTTGTGAACCGTGGTAGAGCGAATCTTGGTCCGAACCCGAAACAGTATCCAAGAGTTGGACATTTCGTGAACCCAACAATAGGAGGATCCAAAATAGGCTGACAAGGTCTCTACAAAAGATGCGAGGCCCCGACGTTCAAATTGTATCACTCCGAACATTGGAATGCATAATCTGTAATATGGAAGAGCGGACGATGTCAGAATACGGTAATCAATTTGTATATTGTGGAGGGTGTTATGCCAATTGTTTTGTACCTCTGTGTCCAGTTTTCACTACTAAGAGCTAATTTAGTATTGAAAATAATTTTTTAGATACTATTAGATACTTGATATGGATTACCATCCTTAAACAATGGAAATCTCAACCTCACCAGCCCTGGACTCTGTGTGTCAATTTTTATATCGCGGAATTCTTGGTGCTATTTATAGGGCACAAAACAATGGAGGCCCAATTTTGAGTCTGCATGCCCGAGAACATGTGATCCAAAATGTGGCTAGGCATGGAATGCACAATCCATACATGTTCTATAAAATATCATGTCCATACTTTATAGTCCCATAATACACGGGAAGAAAAAAAGAGAAAAAGGAAGGAGGAGTCCACAGTGGAATTGTAGATCATGGAAATTTTGAGTGGAAGATGTATATCATGGATAAAAAAGAAGCAGACTTCAACTGTGCCAACTTGCCAACCGCGCGCATAAAATTCTCTAAGTATGAAAAGGAACAACAAGTGGTCCAATTCGCCATGCAAGGATATAGATGGAGATGAAGATATGTCAACACACCAACATATATAAAGGTGTTCATAGAAAGGTGACTAAGTATATAACTAGAGAGCCATAATACACGAGAAGAAGAAAAGGGAAAAAGGACTAAGGAGTCCGCAGTGGAATTGTAGATCATGGAAATTTTGAGTACAAGATGTGAACCCGGTAGTCAATTTGTATATTGTGGAGGGTCAGATGCCAACTGTTTCACACCATTGTGTTCAGTTGTCTTTAGTAAGAGCACAACCAATCTATATTAGGAACAAGAGGAAGTTAATACTTTGAAACATTTGTGAACCATGGTAGAACGAAGTTTGGTGCCAACCCGAAATAATATCCAAGACTTGGACATTTCGTGAACCCAACAATAGGATGACCTAAAACAGGCTGACAAGGTATTTGCAGAAGACGCGAGGCCCCAATGTTCAAATTGTATCTCTCTGAAAATTTGAATGAATAATCTGTAACAAGGAAGAGAAGACGATGTCGGAATCTGGTAGTCAGTTTGTATATCGCGTAGGGTGTGATGCCAATTGTTTTGTACCTGTGTCCAGTTGTCACTACTAAGAGGTAATTTAGTATTGAAAATAATTTTTGAGATATTGTTAGATACTTGATAGGGATTACCATCCATATACAATGGAAATCTCCACCTCGCCAGCCCTGGACTCCCTGTGTAAATTTGTATATCGCATAACCGGGAGCATTGTTTGGAGGAAACAAAACCATAGAAGTGCAATGTTCATTCAGTCAGTCCGTAGGTCCACTTGTCAATTTGTATATAGAAGAATTCTAGGTTCTATTTGTAGGGAACGGAACAATGGAAACCCAATTTTGAGCTCGCCCGCCTGAGAATCCGCGATCCAAAATGTGGCTATGCATGGAATGCGCAATCTGTACATGTTCTATAAAATATCATGTCCATACTTTATAGTCCCATAATACACGGGAAGAAAAAAAGGGAAAAACAACGGAGTAGTCTACAGTGGAATTGTAGATCACGAAAATTTTGAGTGGAAGATGTATATCATGGAACAAAAAACAAAAGACTTCAATTGCGCCAACTCGTCAATTGCGTGCATAAAATTCACTAAGTATGAAAAGGAACAATGGGCAGTCCAATTTTCCATGCGAGGATATAGATGGAGATGAAGATATGTCAAGACGCCAATGTATATAAAGGCGATAATAGAAAGGCAACTAATTATATAATGAGAGATCCATAATACACAGGAAGAAGAAAACGGAAAAAGGACTAAGGAGTCTGCGGTGGAATTCTAGATCACGCAAATTTTGAGTACAAGATGTGAACCTGGTAGTCAATTTGTATATTGTGGAGGGCTAGATGCCAACTGTTTCGTACCATTGTGTTCATTTGTCACTATTAAGAGCACAACAAATCTATATTAGGAAAGAGAGGAAGTTAGTACTTTGAAACATTTATGAATTGTGGTAGAACGAAGTTTGGTGCCAACCCAAAACAATATCCAAGAGTTGGACATTTTTCATGAACTTAGCAACAGGAGGACCCAAAACAGGCTGACAAGGTCTTTTCAGAAGACGCGAGGCCCCGATGTTCAAATTGTATCGCTACGAACATTTGAATGCATAATTTGTAACAGGGAAGAGCAGGTGATGTCGAAATCCGGTAGTCAATTTGTATATCGCAGAGGGTGTGATGCCAACTATTTCGTACCTGTGTCCAGTTGTCACTACTAAGAGGTAATTTAGTATTGAAAATAATTTTTTAGATACTGTTAGATACTTGATAGGGATTACAATCTGTAAACAATGGAAATATCCACCCTGCCAGCCCTGGACTCTGTGTGTCAATTTGTATGTAGCAAAACTGGGAGTGCTATTTGGAGGACATGGAACAATAAAAGTGAAATGTTGAGTCAGTCAGTCCACCGGTCCACATGTCAATTTGTATATCATGGAATTCTGGGTGCTATTTGTAGAGAACATAACAATGGAGACCCAATTTTGAGCCCGCCTACCCGAGAACCCATGATCCAAAATGTGGCTAGGTATGGAATGCACAGTCCAATTCGCCATAAAATTCACTAAGTATGAAAAGGAACAACGGGTGGTCCAATTCTCCAAGAGAGGATATAGATGGAAATGAATATATGTCAACACGCCAATGTTGGAGGCGGTGATCGTAGAAATGAGACTAAGTATATAACTAGAAAACAATAATACATGGGAACAAGACAAGGGAAAAGAGACTAAGTATCTCGCAGAAGAACATCTAGTTTTTTATTATTAATGAAAATGATTTCGAACCCATGCTGAGTTATCATCAGTTAAGGCATAAATTGCATATCATAGAAGTATCTTTCGTACCACTATGTCCAGTTGCCACTAGTAAGAGAATTGTTGATGTATATTAGGAAGGACGTGAAGTTGTTGGCGATGGAAGGAAGCAACAAATACTTTCAAGGAAGTTAATGTATATGAGGAACCCATGGTGGAATTGTAGATCATGGATGTTTTGAGTGAAATATGTATATAACGTAACAATAAACAACTGAGTTCGTAAGCGCCGACCCCACAGCGGAGGCCATAAAATTGGCTAAGTATGGAAAGGAATAGCGGTCAACCTGATCCGTCATGTGAGGATATAGATGGAGATGAAGACGTGTCAACCTTCCAACTCTGGAACCGAATACCATAGAAAGGAGACTAAGTATATATCCTGAAAGAGATAATGAGCGGGAAGAAGAAAAGGCCAGCTCGTATGCGCCAACTCGACAACCACGACCATAAAATTGCCTAGGTATGGAAAGGAACAACGGTCGGTCGGATTCATCATGTGAATATACAGATGGAGATGAAGATATGTCAGCCTGTGAACCCTGCAATCACCCATCATAGAAAGATGACTAAGTATAAAACCAGAAATCCATAATGGACAAGAAAACGAAAAGGAGAAAAGGGATAAGTAAATGACAGCCGAAAAACCTTTTTTTTCCGTTTATTAATGACAATGTTTTCGAACCCCTGCTGGGTTCTCACTAGTAAAATTATAAACTACAGATCATTGAATTTCTTTAGCTGCAATATGTATATGATGGAACAGGGGACATAGGCATTGGGTACCGTGAACCCGGGGTCTGGTGGCCAGATAACTCACTAAGTATTGGCCAAGAGATAAAATCCTTATCATTTATTCATCTTGTATTCCTTGCATATCATGGAAGCTCTTTGGTTGCAATATGTATATGATGGAACAGGAATGGGATGGGAGTAAATGTGCCCAAGTACACACACATTGTGTCAACATAGTGAACAGGAACATTGCGTCAACACTTGATCTGCCTTGTTGTAACTCATTAATTCATTCTATTTACAGAACCCAAAGAATGGAAGTAGGAAGGTCCTCTGAATTCTTTCTTTAAGTACAGGGCTGACGCCACATAAGTATGGCTTATGAAAAATTATTCTTAAATGTAAAATGTAAGCAACGAACAGAGAAGGATTTATTTAAATTGAAATAGTGGGCAACATAAAGAAAATATTTTCGTCCATGTTTAATGACACAGGAGAAGGTACACAATAAAATTAAAACAAATACCAGAGATTGGAAAATACTATTAAAAAATAAACCAGAATTATTCTATATTCAAATAAGATGGGTTACAAAATATAGTTGAGGCTATTTGCCACAACAATTGCGATTATGCCTGCCAAGGACCAATAAAAAATATGTACATTGATGAAGCTTCTTGAGAGTTTTCTTGACGTTCAGACCCTTTATTCGTAAAAAAATGAGTTGAATATCAATTTCAAGGTTTGTACTTAATCGGTGCTGCCAAGTACATCTATTCCAATTTTTTGAATAACTTGTCTCTTCCAGATATGCCCTGCTTGCAATGGCTGCTTATTCAACATTCCATTTCTTTTCAAGTATTAATTTCCCTCTGTCATCCAAAACTTGGGGTTTAAGGTGCTTTCCTTGCAATGTTCCTGACCCTTGACATCCGAGACAACTTAGAAATGCGATTCAAGCTAATCTCAAAGTGGAGGGAGTCATTTTATGTCACAATAACCATGGTAGGTGAAGCAAATTCAAGTATGTTGTGACTGGTATTCTCCTTGTATTCGATCATTTGGTTGGTTGAAAAGTCTGCCTGAAGATTTGTATGTTGAACTTCTTTTCTTTATTACAGTAAATTGGAAGAAACGTCCAACCCAACTGCAAAATGAAAATTTGTTGAGGTACATAACTTATTTGGCCATCATATCTCTGGAAAGTGCATCAAATGTTGTAGAACGCATCAGCACAGGCCTGACAAGTGTATGAAATGTTGCAGATTGCATCATAATATATCTTTCCTCATAGCGGTGGCAGGTATGGAGGCCCACAGAAAGTTCTAGAATGTTCGGAGGTGATGCCAAAAATGTGGAGTCTACAACTGCATCCAGAAGAAACTGAACAAACTTTAACAAAGAACATGGCTCTCTGTCAAGTCGGTTACCATACCCACATATAGCTCATCAAAATTTGAAATAGAAACTTTTGTAGTGATAATATGTTGTTTAATCCACCCATACAGTTTTTGTTACCCGCCTTTACTTACATTCACAAATGGAGTAATATTTCGCATCATTTACGAGCATGGCATGCCATTTTTGCAAGCCACTATAAATGTGCCACCCCTGAGGAACACAAATTCTTGTGAGATCTGTAGAATTCGATACACTTTCCAAATCTGTGTTGTTGGAAGAAGCTATATACTTCAACGAAGAACTATTTTGCACCTGACCTAAAAATCCATTACACTCCCAGGAAGAAAACAAAGAATTTCAACAAACAAATCTCCAAGCAACCTTTTCAACCAACCAAAGCATCGAACACAGGGAGAACACCAGCCAACACATACTTGTTCTATTGTTTTCCTCCTCTCCGAGTTTCTCTTCTATAACACAATTTTTTTTTTACTCAAATCTCACATCACATAAACTAGTCTCTCTTCTTTCATCTGGGCCTCAATCACATCTCTAAGTTGTCTTACATGTCCATGACTAGGAACATTAGAACGAAGGAACCCTAAAGTGAAACTCTTTGATGATAGAGAGAAATGGCGATAAGTATTTAAAAGCAACGCTAGATGATCTTCCATAGATTTTATGTTAATTCATTTTAATGACAGATGTTATCGATATTTTCGCTTATTAATGCCAATCTTTTCGAATATGTATGTCAAACTGTGACTAATAGCACATATTAAAATTCCCATATTCGAGCAGATTCTCAAATCTGACATCTAAGATATGAAAAATATTAAAGAAGGACATGACGTCAAGGCCTCTATGGGTGACACGTTCGTGGACTATGCTGAAGCTTTTAAGAAAACTAAAAGACCGCAAATAATAATAATAATAATAATAATTGTTTTTGCAAATTCAAAATGCAGGCAAAAGAAATTACCAGATCCCATAATATTCACCTGTCTATTCATTTTAATGGGAGATGTCCTCACGCTTTCCAATTATTAAAGCCCATCTTTTCGAACCTATCTGGTTGGTTATCACTTTTCAAATTATAATTAATGTCTATTGGGAAGGGAGGAAGGTAGTGGGGATGCAGGGGAGCGACAAATGGTTTTAAATTTCATGAACCCGAAAAATCGTCAACCCACTAAAATTTGAAAAGTCGACTAAGTATGGAAAGCTAGGTAGAATAGACAAACTCATTATAGGAAGAGGCACGGTTCCGATTTCGAGGGGTGCCGGTTCGAGTTCTATAGCACAAAATTTCTGGGTAAAAGATGTATACATCGAACACGACCTTTCATAGTTCGATAAAACCTATCCATGAAGTCGCGTCCATAAAACTGGCTAAGTATGCAACCGAACAATGGTCGGTCGGAATGACCAAAGAAAGGCGAGTAACTATAGAGCCAGAAACACAGTTTACAAGAGGAAAATAAAAGGGAGAGAACAACTGTATCACCCACACATCAAAACCTACTCTCATAACTATGAAACCTTAGTAACACATAATCCATGGAAAATTATCGCCAGCTATGAAATTTAGTTTGAGGCCGAAAAACTCTGGTTCAATGCGTAAGAGATGCAATTTACATCGACTCCAATTTTTTAGTATGTAATTTTATGTTAATAGTATTCTATGCAGAATCCACTGCAAAAAATGTAACAAGAGATCCAACCGCGGATGCATCATCCCAGTATTGCAAACCCTATCCAAACAAGAACACGCAACAAAGCAAATAACAACCCAATTAATAAGCACCAAAAGGCCCAACTACAGGTGTAGGACCGGAACCCTGCAAAGTCGAATCAAACAACAATAAACAACATGCAACGAAGAAAGAAGCAAGCAACAAATACTCCACCAGGAATGACACGGTTCCAATAGCAATTGCAGAAACCCAAACATGCAAACTGCAACAACATGAATAGGCAAGAAGGAACAACAACAACATGCAAAAAAGAAATCAGTGGAGATGCAAAAAACAAGCATGAACCAATAAACCACCAATGTCGCTGAGGCATATCAATTTAAAAAATGGAAGAAAATGTATTCTAACAATCCTGTTAAGTAAGCATTCAACGTTACCAAGCCTGTTAGGTAAAGATTTAAGTCTATCAGAAATGCTCTATAAACATTTAAGAAAAAAATGCAATGTGGTAGGTCTCTGACGTATCCCAAAAAAAATATTAGATTTTTTTGTAACAATAGTTCAAACACCAGAGAATGTATTGGAAGGCCAAAAACATTGCCATAAATTTACCTAGCATAAAATGCTAAACCAAACATTAGAATTAATGCTAGCATTAATCCACCTTCGACGAATGCATAACAAAATATACATGATTCAAAAAGACCATATACGATCAAATACTTTGGATATGCCAACATATATAACATTGGGAATAGTGAAGCTGACAATAAGACCCCCAATCCCTTGTCCAATCAGATCATGACAAATGTGGTACTTTTTTTAGTATAAAAATCGATGTTTTCAGTTCCCTGGTTCCAACAATAGATAATGTGGAAATATTTGTGGTCAAAGGACAAACTAATATGAAGTCAAGGATTTATCGATCTCTATAGTCCCTCTATGCCTACGGTAGGGACTAATAAGTAGAAATGGTTATAATAACATACAAAGTATTAGATCGCTATATAAAAATAGTTATAATAACGAACACAATATTAGATCATTATATAAAGTTTAACATATTATTCATATATTATTTATGATACAAATATGAATGAATTTAATTTTTAATATGAAAATATAATTAATTAATAAAAAATAAATTTATAAAAGTAATTTGACATAGGTCAAAATAATAATAATATAATTATGAGTGGGCCTAATGGTTAAGAACATGTGTTTCCTCCTAAGAGGTCACATGTTCAAATCCAGAGGGGGGTAGGGTATGTATACCTTCGGGAGTCTCATACACCAATTTGGTGTCTGGCTTGGTCGTGACATTAAAAATAGATTATTATTATTATTATTATTTAAAGTGGTCAACTAATTATTTATTTATCAAAATAAATTTCCTTTAATTTTATTCTTATTAAGTTTGACACAACAAATTTAAATCCATATTAAACTTGGATCTATGAGGTATAGAGTATCTAGAGGGATCAAATTTCTTAAGGTGTAATTTTTTACCATTTAACTCCATGTCATGTATTAATTCATTAGTATTTAATAATTAACAAAAAGACATCTTAGGAAATTAGAACTCTCTATATGCTTGATAGTGTTTAATGATTGTTGAATATTTATTATTTATTATCATTATTATTATTATTACTTTAACATCCAGAGTTTTAGTAATTGTAAAATGTGAATTATGTTGGTGAGCTCATACGCTTGGGGAAAAGAGGCTGTATTGATTAATATGGTTGTGAGACAAATTGTATATTATGAACATTGAAATGGTTAATAAAAGTAATAATCATTGGTTGCGATATGAGAGATATGAAAACGATGGGGGGATATGATTCCACAAGATAGAGGGGGCTCCAAGAGGGGGGATTTATTCATGGGTATTAATCCAACCAACATTCTTGAATTATTATCTTTGTGTAAACCTTATATTTGTTATTGAGTGTCCTCAAAGCCAATCATCTATTTCATGTAAGAGGGTGTATGCGAGGAGTCACATCCCATAGTTGTTGGGGAGCATGGGTTCAACTATAATCAACATTGGACAAAGTGAGTAGTCAACTCAACCCGGGAAAGGGAAATTTGTATGGCCAAAGAAGATAGTTTTTGCATACATATTTTGGGCAAAAAGAAAGAAGTTGAAGGCTAAGAAGATCACTATCCATGTTGTGTTTGAAGGAATCCATTTGTGGGCTGTGTTTTATGTTATAAATGTGGCCTGTGTACCTGTAAAATAGGCTGTAAGTTTGTAGTTCATTTTCCTATTGAGGAAATGACTTAATGTTATAACCCTAATTTGCACCAGACATGCTTACCTGGCATCAGGACATCTCAGATCCCTTCTTTGCCAAAACAATGTTGAACAACTCTTTAAAAACCTCTTTTATAAGGGCCTACGTGCCCTACTCCATTACTGCACGCGTGTACATGCTAGCTGACCTAAAACAACCCGCGTGTACCTACAAAAGCACGAAAAAAGGAAAGTTGCCGACGAAACACACAACGTTGGGTGAGTTAACTGAAACTCCCGACCATGCATGGCCGAGGGTTCGTCCAAATACCTAGCTTCTTCTAGCCTATAAAAGAAAGGGTTAGGGGTCCCATTTGAAGGAGGAGAATAATAGTAAAGAAGCTCTACCCAATTGCACATTCCTATTGTCCCAACCCTTTAGCCATACTTATGCAAAGAGAGATACAGAGAAAAGAAGTTGGAGGACATTCGAAGAGGAGCCCAGGATTAGGTTCATGGAGCAATGGCCAGTATCGACATTGTATGTTGATTCATTAAAGTTAATAATAAAGAAATGTTTTTCCCGTCCCACTATATGAGTTCTTCATATTTTAATGAATACATGTTTGAATCTCTAACCCATTAATTTGTAGAAAAAATGCATGTAGAGTTTGTTGCTTGTTTTGTATGCATGTCAGTCTTGGGAGGATAGATGCTAACAAGCGATCAAGTGTGAAGAAGGATCGACATCGAATGTCCGGAACAAGGTATGTTCGTTTAACCATGTATTTGCTTAAAAGAAATGGGGATTAGGTCTAGGACGACAGTAGAAAGTAGGATTCTTTCAGTCTTATCTGCATGCATAATATAACCCTAAATGCTAGTCCATAGGGGGATTTCCCACCACAATAGAATTGGCGACCATACTGGGGAAGTCTCTAGGGTTCTCGAGAATATTTTTGGGTATTTTTAAAAGACTGGTTTTCTTGCCTATTTTTTGAAGTTTCTGCAAAGTCCGAGCTAACAGAGATTTTGGTCTTCCATACCAGCTATCTCTATTTCTTTGCTTGACTAGTTTTTTTTTTCGAGACCCACAGAGGTACACACGGCCTACATAAGGTCTGCACGTGTGTACCCATGCCCTACTTTCTTACAACTTGTGTGTAAACACTAGCTGAAGAAGTAACAATAGCGTGTATGATTCCAAAAAAAATTTGAGGCAGTCATCCTCTTCCCTGTCAGAATCAATCATTCTCAGGGGTTTTCTGGAACTCTTTCTAGTCTTGCTTGTCTATAGTCTATAGCTTAGGGTTCACCTCAAATTGGTTTGTTCTACAAATTTTTCCTTACATTGTTTTCTTTTTTCTGATAAAGAAAGTGTCTAAGCCTTCAAGAGATCTTGGTTCTCAGTATCAGTGGTCTCTTCCTGGTTTGGATTGTCTAGGTTTATTTTTTTCAGAGTTTTAGAGATACACGCAGCCTATATAAGGCCAACACATGTGTACACGTGCTCTGACTTTACACATCTCACGTGCAAACTCTTGCTGTTGAACTGTCAGTTGTGTGCTTGAGGAGAAGTTTTTTGTTGAAGGTGAGGAAGTCATCCTTTCCTTTGACAAGAGCTATACTTCCCAAGTTTCTTTGGGTCCTTGTCATAGCGTCAGTAGCTTAGGTTTGATCACATCAATAGCTTTCTTTTTCATTTAAAAGTTTTCCTCTAAATTTTATTTTATAGGGTTTTTAGACAAGTGTGAGAGTCCAATTCTAAGTTGCTTGTGTGTGATTTTAACAGTGACTCTTTGCGATCTGCGCTTAGGCAATAAATTTTTTCTTGGTTTTGACTTGTTGGTATTTTTCCTTTTTTGCTTTGTGAGCATTCAAATAAAAATAAATAAATATTTCTTTGATTGTTTAAAAAGTGTTGTTTTGCATTAGTAACCGGGAAAAGTCTTTGATTTAATAAGTTCTTGATAGTTTACTTAGATCATAAGTATCTCATAGTCAATTGAAATATTGCTTTAAATTTTCTATTCAAAGATCTTAGAAAAATTTTGAAAAACAAAAAAAAAGTTGTTTAAAGAAAAGTTTTTGTTTCCAAGCATTCTGTTTATTTCACTTTCATCTTTCAAACATCACTAGTTTCACTTTCATATCCTTTGACTTAAGACAAGCCATAAAATTAATGTTAAATCTAAAATTCATTAGACTTTTTATGTTTATAGGGTCAACCAACTAGTTTAGGGTTAGGGCCTTGAATTAGGTTGGAGAGGAAACTCTTCAAGGCCATTAAAATCAAACATTGGAGTCTGAGTTAGGGAGTGTTAAAGTCCAGTATCGTGAAAGTTATCCGGTACCCCCCTCTAACATAGAGGATAAACATGAAGTCACGTGTGGAAATGTGGCGGAGATAACCCCTCCAAAGCTGGACCAATCGTAGTGGAGAACACATATAGAGGGCTTGTTTTGGGATTCCGTCGATTGCATTTGCCACAGATCTTCATGGGTCTCGAATCCATTTGAGATCCTCAGTTGTCTTCTATACCACTTTCTTTAGATACCCTTGACAGGTTTCGGGCTGGATACCCTGCTCATTGTGGTCTACCCGACTTTCGACTGTACTCGCCTGATAACTGTTCGCGCGCTGGAAACCTAGTTGCCTACCTTTTTAGGGACATACACAGGTGACTGCGGGGATATACTATGGTACCTAGGATAGACATCAGGCCACTCTTTGCAGAGTATACCCAGAGGGTGCTTCCGTGTTCAAGTTGCACTTGCACCGGTAAGTTGCTCTAGTGTTGGTTGTTGTAAATGTTCTTCCAATTAGTTTAGTGGTTGCTTGTCTTATCTTGTAGGGACTTTTTAGCATGTGTTGTTTTTTGAATGATTAGACAACCCTAGAGTTCCTTGATCTTCTCACACAGTGGAGGATCACAAGATTCGTCGGTCACGAAGGCTTCTTGGCCTATCACCAGTTACACTCGAGCCACCCCCGCCACCACTAAGGAGAAAACTAGACCAACAAGGGTCTTTTGAAGCGATTGGGTCACAAGAAATTGTGCCTAACCAACATCCAGAGGAATCGATATTTTAGACTTTGGAGCGAAAGATCTTGGTCCATATGAAACCTCAACCACTGATATTTTGGCACCCATCATTGTACCGATTCATCCTTACGAGTGTCAGACAGTGTCGCGCGCAGCAATGAAAACAAATGTTGTTACTCCTTCCAGGAATTGTTCAATGCCCACTACGGTTGTCACTGCAAGAGATTTTCCACCTCCGAGACACCATGGTCTCGAATGCCTCTAAATCACACAGTGGTCTGATCCCATATCTGGCGGCGGAAACAACCCCTTTCACACCAAGTGCTACATGCCCTCCTTTCTCATACGGGATGCCTAGTTTAGGTACAAGTCCTGTACTTTCCTACTCCACTTCACAGACTTCAGGTCTGGGGGAAGAGAGCTCTAATGCTCCTCTGCAAGGCCACATGGCAGACACTTCCACTCCCTTTAATGATTTCCCTTACCCAGGAGGTCATATACCTCCTTCGTCCCCTTTGCTCGGTGGCACACACCAACCATCCCCTGAGTCACCTGCACACCATAGTTTATTTGGAGCAGAGAGTGAAGGACCACCTTCACATAATATGTTGGTAGGTTCGACACCATTTTATTTGTTCGGTGCATTTGGTAACAACGCCTTCTCGTCAACTTCTTTCTCGACTGGGGGAAATCCCAGTCTCAGACAATCAATTGCTATGCAGGGTACTATTCCTGCACAGGGGGCACACCCAGGAACTTCTTCCACATCAGGGCCTTGGAATTCTTGGAAGGGATCCGTTCCCTCGTCAGGAATGTTGATTTGGGGTAATTCTTTTCACAATCAATGGAACCCCAGACAAACTACTATGCCTATCCCCATGGGACTGACATGGGGAAACCCTTCCCAAAGTCCTTCGAATGTAATGCATGCCCAACCATCTATGTCCTATTTTGGAAATCAGTCGATGATGTCTCCTCACATGAAAAATCCATACCNCTCACATGAAAAATCCATACGCTGGCCATGGCCATGGTTTTTACCAGAACCCAGGCCAGCAGCCGAACGTTTCCTGGCAACCTGGTGCCAATCAAACTCCAGGTCCCTTTTTCCCAGGTTATCACCAACAACCCAAACTACCTTTCCTGGCAACCTTGAATTTGCCATATTTGACAAGGTTGTTGAATGACCCTATCTGTCACGATCTGCGTTGGCCTCCTATGCCGATGAAGTTGCCTTTGGACATACCAAAATTTGAAGCCAAGCCCAACGAAGATCCAGGTGATCATGTGACTACCTTCCACCTTTGGTGCTCATCTAACTCTTTGAAAGATGACTCCGTACAGTTGTGATTGTTTCAACGTACTCTGATTGGGAGTGCCACGAAATGGTACATTGATCTCGATTGCTCAAGATACTCTTCATTTGGCGAACTGGCGATGGCTTTCCTAAACCATTTCCAGTTACCTGTGAGATACGACACTGGCACCAAATTGTTGGCCAATTTCTCACAGACAAAAGAAGACCATATATCGAATCACATCCGAGAATGGAGATGTCAAAAGAGTTTAATTAAGGTACCAGTCCCACCAGCATTCCTGCTTCAGTGGTTCCTTAAGTCTTTGGTCCCACAGTTATCCAAAGACACCGTGACTTCAACAGTGTTTTCTGAAGAAGATGCAATCATGAGAGTTCAATAGCTTGAACTCATTTATTCTCAGTCTGGTTTATTATACGAGATCTTGCTAGATGCACCACGCTCAATACTTGATAAAACCAGACAGAGAGTTCGACCACATACCGATGGTATTGTTGGTTCAGCACAAGCAAAGCCCACTGAGCAATTGGCGAAGCAGTTGCAGTAGTTGTCTATACAACACACAACGACCAACCAAACTACTGCTTTGGCTACTCCCCCTACCAAAACATTGGATGTACACACAGTGCAGTCGACTAATCCAAAGGCCACTTAGCAACCTAAAGGAAAGAAAAAACAATGAAAGAAGGGTAAGGGGGATAAGAAACCCACTAATAATGCTGGTGGGGGAAACACTGAGAAATGGAAGGCGAGGTATCCATGCAACCTGTGCGCAAAAGACCACCCGACCCACCTATGTCCCTGGCTTACAGAGGCCCAAAAGTTTGTGATGCAGCAACAACTTGCTATGTTAACCAATTCATTTCAACATGGGAAAAGTCTAACCCAAGCCTCTGCAAGAACGAAAGGGGGCAGCCAAAGACCCTCTCCGTCTTCGAACAATCCCACATCCGCGAATGTATATATGGTAAAGGGTGATACTTTTATATCGACTAGGGCACATGACTATAGTAAACAAAGCACTTCTGAGAAGGGAAAAGAAGCCGAACTCCCATCTCTTCCTCTACAGATTGAGAAGACATTGGGTGAAACAATGACACACATCCCCAAAGGCACATTCAAAAAAGATTCTCACAAACCAAATGCAAGGACCGCCCAGACCTATTCTGTGGTGGAAGATTTGTCACAAACCCCTTGTGCAATGTCCTCTTTGGAGGTCCTCCAAAGCTTCCCTTCCCAGAGGAAATCCTTGTTAACTGCTTTAGGATCTACAGAGACTTGTAATCCAGGTACAATCATGCTGGATACAACTGACTTAAAACCTCGTCTGCCTTACCACGTAGCATTTCAAATAGTAGTGGCTTATCCCACAAAAAAATTTACTCGAAATATCTTATGCATGGTGCTTGTTGAGGGCGCCTCGACATGCATTATGTCATTAGCATGTTGGAAGGACATTGGCCAATTCATCTTGTCTCTGTCACCTCCTACTCTCCTCACTGCTTTCAATGGTCATTCGTTCCGATCACATGGTATCATTCCCTCTTTCCCCATGCAGTTAGGATGGAAGACTGTGTGTGTCGAGGTAGAAGTAGTCGACACACCCCTCGACTATAACCTCTTGTTAGGGAGGAGTTGGACTTATGCCATGCAAGTTGTGGTTGCTACATTTTTCCAGGTCTTATTGTTCCCACATGAGGGCTAGATTGTGACCATCGATCAATTGTCTTTCTCCAGACCTGACCCTTCATTGGGGGCATCCATGGTCCCGATG
>SNQJ01S0051480.1:25646-47961 GCA_010110895.2 Picea sitchensis | reverse complement strand
GGGTTGGTTTGTGCCCATCTTTGATGGGTACCTTCGATTACCCGCCCCCTCAAGGCGATATCAAGTTTATATCCAGTCACCATAAGGTTGAGATTTTTCAAGTTTCGTCATTCTGCATGACTTACTTCAATGATCCATGGATACTTCCTTCCCCATCGACCACGATGGATGGGACAGGGCACCCAGACATGTCCATGCCCTTGTCCGTAGCTGAAGTAGTGTACTCTTTAGTCCAACAAAATTTAGCCAATACGGATCCAACTCCTGCACAAGAGTTCGATCCACTTCTAGAGCCTATTTGGGCTCAGGGTTCTCTCACTGACACCAATTCATTAGACTTGGTCTTGTCCTCTGATGAAGCTGTAATTGAAGCAATGACTAGTCTAGACAAACCTTGGGAATATCTTCATCACAAATCATACTTCCTCCCAGAGTTAAGTAGAATCGAAGCCGGAGAATTCACCTTGACTATGACATGACATAGGTCTTGTCCTATTAATCCCTTAGGTACACATGAGGTTTATGCTGAGGGTAATATGGAAAGTATCATTGAAACCTTACCAATCAATATCTCCTACAAACCTGGCATCGTGAAGAATGTTTTCATGAGATCTGATTGCTCTCCCGGAGAGATTCAAATCTACACAGATCTTTTTAAAAAATTCCACGACGTTTTTGCCTGGTCTTATGAGGAAATGCCAGGCATTGATCCAAAAATAGTTGAACATGAAATCAAAACTTATCCATATGCCAATATTTTCCGACAGAAGCTTCATCCAGTTAACCCCAAGAAAGCAACAACCATTAAGGTTGAGGTTGAGAAACTGCTAAAAGTCGGTTTTATCTATCCTATCCATTTGACCCAATGGGTGTCAAACCCTATGTCGGTCAATATAAAACAAGGCACGATTCATGTATGTTCAGACTTCTGTGATTTAAATAAGGCCTCTCCAAAAGATAATTTTCCCACACCATTCATTGACCAAATCATTGATGAATGTTCCGGTTGCAAGGCCTTCTCTTTCATGGACGATTTTTCGGGATATAATCAAATACAAATCAAACCCAAAGACCAACACAAAACGACATTTATTTGTCCTTGGGGTACATTTGCGTATCGTAAGATGCCTTTTGGTCTACAAAATGCTGGAGTGACCTTTCAGCAGACCATGTCTTCTGATTTCCATGACCTCAAGCATATAGTTGAGGCCTATTTAGATGATTTAGCATCTCGATCTTGCAAGAGAACTGATCATCCCACACACCTCCAACTTATCTTTGAGCGTTGTCACTACTTCCGGATTCGCTTGAACCCAAACAAATATTTTTCATAACATCAGGATGTTTTTTAGGTTTCATAGTGTCAACAATAGGGATCATGGTCGATCCTCTCAAGGTTGAGGCAATAATTCAGTTGCCCCCCCACGCACAACCCTTCAACTGCAGAGTCTATTGGGCAAGGCGAATTTTTTAAGACGCTTTATCGCTAACTATGATGAGATCACCAAGGGATTTATGTTCTTACTTAAGAAAGATGTTTCTTTTTATTGGGACGATGCCACACAATGCTCTTTCGCCACATTGAAACATGCACTCACAACTACCCCTCTGCTCCGGCCACCTAACTATAACAAGGATTTCTTATTATATCTGGCTACAGAAGAGTCAACCATTGGCATGGTCTTTGTTCAGGAAGATGACTTTTTCTCAGAATATGTTATCTATTACCTGAATCGAGGCCTCATAGGACCAGAACTCAATTATTCTCATATCGAAAAATTTGCATTAGCAGTAGTCCATGTTGTTCAACGGTTCCATCATTATGTTCTATTTCACAAGACCACCGTCATTGTTTTCGGGAATCCATTTCACTACATGTTGACACGACAGGTAATAGGTGGAAAGATCAGTAGATGGATAGTCATCCTCCAGGAGTTTGACTTACATTTCGTTTCAGCGAAATCCAAAAAGTCACTAGTCTTCGCAGAACTTATTTCAGAACTTTCGGTTGAGTCAGGTGATCTTGTGCCCGAAGAGTCACCTATCAGAGGATATATGTTTTTGATCACATCTTCAGATCCCTGGTATGGAGATATACTTATCTATCTCTAGACTTTGAAGTGCCCCACCTCTGCTTCTCATGATGAGCGTCCATGCATACGCCATCAGGCTAAGAACTATCTCATACTCTATGATACATTCTATTGGAGAGGTGTAGACTGCATCTTGCATCGATGTCTCACTCACGAAGAAGCAGTTATTGTGCTTAACGATTTCCATACTGGAGCTTGTGGTGGTCATTTGTCTGGGTTGGTAATAGCCCAAAATATTCTATGAGCAGGTTACTTTTGGCCGACACTTATCAAAGATTGTATCGAATCGGTCAAGAAGTGCCACCCATGCCAAATCTTCTCTTGGAAGATGAGGGCACATATCGCTCCCATGTTTCTTGTCATCACAGTTGGTCCCTTCACCAAGTGGGGGATTGATTACACTACATGCAACCCTCCTTCAGTAAGGGGGCACCTCTATATCATCATAGATGTAGACTACTTCACAAAGTGGGTTGACGCTATGCCAACGTTTAAATATGATGGAGAGACTACAACTCTCTTTTTATTCAATCAGATAATAGCAAGGTTCAACGTCCTGAGAGATATTGTCACTAACCACGGCAGTCACTTTCAGAACCAGATGATAACCGAGTTGACATCAAAGCTTGGGTTACGGAAAGAACATTCATCACCCTACTATCCCCAAGTAAATGGTCAGGTGGAAGCTGTAAACAAATCTCTTAAGACCATCCTACAATGAACAATTAACTCAGCCAAGTCAAATTGGCATTTGATGTTATACTCAGCATTATGGGCCTACCGAACGTTTGTTAATACTGCAACTAGTTTCTCACCTTTTCAACTTGTATATGGGCTGGAATCAGTCTTTCCTATCGAATATCAGATCTCGTCCCTAAAGTTTCCAGTACAATTATTGCCAGACACTTATCCACTTGAAGAACGGTTAGTATACCTTCAGCAGTGTCATGATGCGGCCCTGGCGAACGAGGCTCACAAACATAAAATCAAGTGTCAGTATGATAGGTCTATTCTCCTCAGATTTTCTCTGAAGGTGACCTTATCCTGGTCTATGACCAAGATAAGGACCCCCTGGGGGCAGGAAAATTCAAACCCATGTGGTTCGAACCTTTCATCATAAAAGAGGTTTTAAAAAAGGACACTTATCGTCTAGTTGAATTTGAAGGGAATGCTTTGGTGGAGCCTAGAAATGGGCTCTACCTCAAGAAGTATTACTCATAGGAAAGTCACCATGGGTAACGTTTTGTAACATATGTATAGTCTTTGTACTATTACTTTCTAGTTTTTTTAGTTTTATGGATGTGTCGTTGATGTTATCTTTCATCACTATGGCAGATGTCAAGTGATTTCGAGGTGTTTGTTGGGTATGCAGATGGTGCTAGATGGCACACTCGGAGGCTTGCCTCCGCAGCTTGGGTAATCTTTACACCTCAAGGCCAATTATTATCTTCTGGAGGTATATGCTTAGGTGACATCACAAACAATGTCGCCGAGTATAGTGCAATTATTGAGTTGCTTCGTGACGCTTTGTCATATGGTATCTCTCATCTCAGGGTCTATCTCGACTCTCAGCTGGTTGTGTCTCAGTTAAATAGAGTATATTGGGTTCATGATCTAACTTTACACTGACGAGTCCTTAGGGTACGTATCTTAGAATGAAACTTTGATTATATTACATATTTTCATGTTCCTAGGAGATTAAACCAAGTTACAGATACTCTAGCTAATCAAATTTTAGATTGGCATCTTGCACATATATGAAAGAACATTCACACAAACATGTAAATACATTTTTTTCACACATGATCCATAAGACACAAAAGACATAAAAATCCATATATAATATCATAAAGTAACCAAAGTACACAGATGGATGCAAGCGCCTCAAAAATATGATCGATAACGAGTCACGAGACTTATGCCCTCAAACAATATATACAAGTAGTGTTTGTAGCACGTGAAATGTCTAACTAAGGTTAGGGCCTGTGGGCCCTGTTATACTAATCCACAACATTGGCTAAACGCTGAAACAACTAGACCCACGTCAGTGGTGCCCCCACTACATGAGGCTGCATAGATGGTGCCAGGTCCTCAATCTTTTCCATAGGGACCGTGCGAGTGAGCGCAGTAAATTTCCACTTGACTCGTCTCAATACCCTCTCAGCCTCCCCAGTTGGAAGATCTCCTGCTACTACTGGTCCCCCTGCGGCGGCAGGTGCGGCCCCTGGCTAAGGACGATTCCTTTTCCTTGCATAGTCAGCGAGTCACATTGGTCCCACATCTACACACAACGAACACATATCTGTCAAATACTCTGGTATAACAAAAAAATGATATATATAACAAAAACAACATAAAAATTACATATGTTGAACAAAAAAAAAAACTACAAAGATGGAGACTTACCCATCTCTCCTCGCTCCTCACCAGGAGGCACTGGTATCTCAATATCCCTCGAAAAATCAATCCTTGCATAAGGGTAATCCTCGATAACTGGGATGTTCCGCGATAGCCAGGAGAAGAAATCATCATCGAAGGACTCATTAGTCCTCCCACCACCCTGTCGTGGCAACAATACTACCCATCTACACATAGCAAGAAGAGAGGCCTGATGTCCTCATACCACTACTCAAGGACTAAAACTCGGAACTCTCTTAAAAAATGATGAGCACAGAATGGTCCTGAACCCAAAGTTCCTCTATGTTCACAAATGACAATCTTTCAACTGCCTCTTTATACACTCAAGCAATGTGGTACTCCAATCAAATATTTATGCATTTAAGCACTAGACTGCACAGTTCATCTGTGCATGGGATGCCTGATGTAGAGCCACAAAACCAGTGATTCGCCCAATAAGAAACACTATCGTCTGTAGCGATAAGTCAGTAATCTTGCTTATGGGCACCTGTGAGCTCAAGCGGTCTATATCAGCCTCACAGTAAAGACCTATCAATTTCGCTATGTTATGTGGCCATGAAGGAAAAGTCTGAAAGTTGATTGGTTCCCCTCTCTGGGAGAGGCCAGTGAAAAAATAAATGTCCTCGGTCATGGGCACCAGTGACTGCCCCTCTAACATGAATGCCTCTGCATCCAGATGCCAGTAGTCAACCAAGGCATTCAGTAGCCTAGGTTGTGCCCACATAAAAGGATATAAGAAGAACTTGAGTAACCCACATTGCATCAAGGAAGCCACAACATTGGGGTCTTCCTCGACCAACTCACTAACCTCTTCATGCTCTCTTTCTCTCCAGTGGACATACATCCTACAAAACACCAAGGTTCAAGAAGGTTAACCCTTGTTTTTTAAGATTTTTTCATTCAAAAAGGGGTTCCACACGGGCTATAATACTGACAGTCGCGTGTACACGCGTACAATGTTTACTCTTCCTGAATGTACATGCAGCCTGTCCTGAGATAGGCCACGTGGAGCTAGGGTTGATTTTTTAAAGGTCGACGTCCCCCCAAAAAATGAAACCTAAAGAAAAAAGAAAGACTTAAAATGCAAGATAGGAGAGTTTGTACTTACTTGGTCCAGACAGAAGTTCGTTTCGTCCACTATAGCTCCTGGAATCACCACTTTTATCAAAGGGGGTTTTTTGGCTCCAGAGTCGATTTCCAAATCAGCAATGGTGATAATGAGCTACCAGCTTCTATTTATAGACTTTTTGGCCTCTTTTTATCACTTTTTTGGCCTCCCGTATCATTTTCTTTAAACCAAAAACCATTTAGAGTGATTCAAGAGTTGCATGGGAGGGTTATGATTAGGTATCGGGACAATTTTTTGGAGTTTTGAGTAATTTTCAACAGTCCGTGCAAGTTTTTTTTCTAAGCATCAACTTGAACATGTAGGTTAGGTTTCTACCCTGATTTTTGTATCTCGTTGTCTTTTTCCTTTGTCATACGATCAATCCCATCAGGTTGCGACACAGAACGATCATAGCTTCTTTAGAAGTGTTGCGACTTGGTGGTAGAGCTTACCGGAACATGGATGCCCTAGGTAGATCCTGGTTGCCTTATGGTATCCATGTTGTCTCTAATCATTGTAGGATTGGGAGTCCTTGTTGTTTTTCCTGATTACGAGTTTAAGCCTCATTTACATGATTCATTTTCACTCTTGATCTCACCCTTGGGACTCCCAAAAGATATAATGGGTCTTCTTTTAAGCCCTTTTCAGACCCTCTAAAACATGAAAAGATTGTCGAGTGATCTTGTGGCCTTTCACGCTCGTTAAACTAAAATTTGAAGTTACGTATGTCTGGCGGTAGTTTACCCCTTTTTGGGTCCAAACGGTCAACTGTACGAACAAAGGTATACTCTATGGAACTTCAGTTCTCTAGAAGAGTTCCCTCCGGTATAATTTTAACCCTTTTTCGGGCTTGGGGGACTAAATTTACAAAAAAGGAACCCCCATGGAGTCCATAGTTAATCTCTTTTTAGACTCCCTAAAATCAAAAATATTGTCGAGTGACCTTATTCTTTCATACTGGTTAAATTGGTCCAGAAGACCATTCCTGACAGACTCCATAGTTAAGCTTTTTTCAGACTCCTTAAAAATGAAAAAATGGCCAAGTGATCTTGTCCTTATCACACTCGTTAAAATGGTTTTGAATAAACATCTTGTCGGTGCTAGTTTACCCCTTTTTCGAACCGACTAGACTATCTTCGAAAAAGGTACCCCAATAGAGTCTCCTTTTACATTTTTTTAGACTCTCTAAATATGAAAAATCATCGATCTTACCTTCTCTGGGCTTGTTAAACTTATATCAAAGGACGTTACCATTGTGTGTTTTGTTAATCGCATTTGCATACCCGTGTCTTTGGCCTAATTCCGGCTCCATGTTGCTCTCAAACTGAACCATCTAAAGCATGCCCTATACGCAAGCCTTGTAGCATTTTGCCTCTGTGTCTTGACACCTTTGGCCCCTGGAGGATTTTTCTCGAGTGTCCTTTTCTTTCATATGTCTCTTTCCCCTGACCATCCCTACGTTCCATGTGCTTGGAACTAGTATGTTTGCGGCACTCGATTCTACTTTGTAACGTAACATTCTTTTATTCTTTTTCCATAATTATTGAAAAAGACAAAAAAAAAATCAAATATACTCCAAAAAGAGGAAGGGAAAAGTATTTTCTTTATTGGCAGCATAATGAGTCACCCTTAACTAAAGCACATATGTCCGTTTGTTCATCAAACCCTGGGATTTAATATGACCTTAGGAGGATTTTCTCGCTACATAGAGCTGTGTCCTCCTCCATTTGGTTATTCTTCCAAACATATGGAGAGTTTGTGTTGCCTCCTTCCTCGTAAACTTATGTCAATGATATGCTACTTGAGTCTCATCATTTGTCGTGTTGTTGTCCAAGGGAAGTTTGTCACCAAGCCTAAGTCGGCCCCTCTGCATTTTGTCTCTTTCCCTCATACCTGGCCATCCTGAATGTCCAATCAAATCCTTGTTTGGAATCAATGAGGCCTTCAGTATGATCATCAAGATTATCTAGTCCATGACCAACAAGCCATCGAAGACCTCTGGGTAGTAAAGTCGTACACTCATATTACACTCCTACCCGAGTTTTGAATATTTTTTGAAGTTGTTGCTCGATCTCTAAAGATCTCATCTCCAACCATCAGGTCGTATCAGCTTCTAGAAGATGGATACTCTATATGTATATCTTGTTGATTTCGAGATGTAGCTCCATTGTGTATTGCTCGCGGCTACACTTTATATAGTTATTTGACATGGATCTACATTGTATTTGATTGGTAGCCATGATTCTATTTTATCCCAAGCATGGGTATGACTGCCTCGGTGAGACATTTGTTATTTTGTAGACGACGCCTCCCAGTTCCTGGTCCCTAGGCTCAGCTGTTTGACACTTCAGTAAAGATTGGTAATGTATTTCGGCCATCAGATGCTCGTATTTCGGCCATCAGATACTCTTCTGACCTCACACATTAGGGGGAATCCATTATAACCCTAATTTTCACCAGACATGCTTACTTAGCATCAGGCCATCTCAGATCCCTTCTTTGACAAAACACCATTGAACAACTCTTTAAAAAACCTCTTTTATAACGGCCCACGCACCCTACTCCATTACTGCACACGTGTACATGCTAGTTGACCTAAAACAACCCGTGTGTACCTACAAAAGCATGAAAAAAGGAAAGTTTCCGATGGAACACACAACTTTGGGTGAGTTAACTGAAACTCTTGGTCATGCATGGCCGAGGGTTCATCCAAATACCTAGCTTCTTCTAGCCTATAAAGGAAAGGGTTAGGGGTCCCATTTGAAGGAGGAGAATAATAGTAAAGAAACTCTACCCAATTGCACATTCCCATTGTCCCAACCCTTAAGCCATCCTTGTGCAAAGAGAGATACAGAGCAAAGAAGTTGGAGGAAATTTGAAGAGGACCCCAGGATCAGGTTCGCGGAGTGTTGGCCAGTCTCGACATTGTAAGTTGATTCATTAAAGTTAATAATAAATAAATGTTTTTACCGTCCCACTATATGAGTTCTTCATAGTTTAGTGAATATATGTTTGAATCTCTAACCCATTAATCTGTAGAACAAATGCATGTAGAGTTTGTTGCTTGTTTTGTACGCAGGTCAGTCTTGGGAGGATAACTGCTAACAAGCAATCAAGAATGAATAAGGATCGACATCGAACGTCCATAACAAGGTATGTTCGTTTAACCATGTATTTTCTTAAAAGAAATGGGTATTAGGTCTGGGACGACGGTAGAAAGTAGGATTCTTTCGGTCTTATCTGCATGCATAATATAACCCTAAATGCCAGTCTGTAGGGGGATTTCCCACCACAACACTTAAGAGCCTTGGGAATGATATTGTTAGCACTCTTGAAGTAGTTGAGAGTTCTTGAAGTCACTATATAAGAGATTACTAACCAATTGAGTGCACTGGAAGCCCTCATAAAAAAATGGTACATCCCGAGGGACTATGAGAAATGAAGGAGGTACATTCCTTGGTTTGTGTAGGTTGTGGGGAAGATAAGGAGGGTGGATTTGAACTGTTGTAGGAGTAGAATGTGGGTCTTGGGTAGTTGAGTGTGGAGAGTGGTCAGTCAGAGACCTAGATCTCCTTATGGACTCATAGACTCAGCTCAGAGGTGGCATGCTGTTGACAAAAAGGAAACAAAAACACATATGGTTGGGAGGTTCATCCTTTGTATGCAGTGAGTTGATTAATTATTAATAGATAAGAATTATGTTTTTTTTAATATGATTATCCATTTGTGTAAATTTTATATGAATGTCATATGTTTTCTATGTGCTTATTGTTGATGATTACAACTGTGTGAGACATCCTCCATGACACAGACTAAGTGATTCAACCTGAGAGAAATCCCATGAGTTGGGTGTTCCCATGAGATGGGTGAGTGGTTCCTATCTAAGACAAAACTGGAATGTTGTACCCCTATGTGAGGTGGTGAATCCCATGAGTTGGGTGTGTGGTTCTAGATGATTCTCCTGTGTAACACAATGAGAAAGAAGATCTGTTGAGTTGGAAGTGGCTATGGATGAGCACATGTGAATGTGTGGGGAAGACCATGAGTTGTGTGTATCATTCCGAGAAAAAGATGAAACAATGTATTAGCCTCCTATGTGTAGAGAGTTGATATGATGTGATACTCTAGATGATTATCCTGTGTAATGCAGTGAGAAATAAGATCTGTTGAGTTTGATGTGTCTGTGGATGAGAACAGATGAATGTGCCCCTAGTGGTTGAGCACTAGTGGGTCTATGAGATCCCTTGATATATTTTACACGAGTCAGACTTAATTGTAAGCCTATTTTTGATGTAAAGGGTACAGGTCGACCCCACCATAAAGTGAAAGATAATTAATGTAAAAGACAATTAATTTGGAAATTATTAATTATATTTTAAGTTATTGAGGTTGGCCCTGTTGTTCCAATAGACACTACTATTGACAGGTTCAGTCTAATATAAATAAAGCTAAATTCCCCATTGAGGAATCATATCACAAGTGTGAGTTTGGGAATTTCAGCAAACACTTGTTCTTGGGAAAAGTGTGCACCTCTCTTAGGCGCTAGTCTTCTAGGGTTTGTAAGAACCCTCTTATGTGATAGGTATTTATGGTGGTGGAGGTATTCCTCTTGAAGAATATAGCAAAGGATTGGCTGGGTTTTCTTCCCTTGTTGAGAAGGGTTTCCGAGGATACTTCTTCTGTACTTGTGCATGGTGTTTCTTCTTGTGATCTTGGTTGCTGCAACAAATTGTTAATGGTTTAAGTAAAATGATAAAATGGAATGAAATTCATGCTTAATACTAGATTATTGAAAAATCAACATGGTATCAGAGCTTAGCTATTGAAGAACCCATTTAACAAGCATTAAAGCAGTCATCCTCTCTTTTTTGCAATTTTGTACGAGCATCTAGGTTTTCTGCAAATTTCGTACGATCCTCTCTTGTTTGTCCTTTTCAACACTTTACACTT
The DNA here is from genome assembly GCA_010110895.2 of Picea sitchensis. NCBI lineage: Eukaryota > Viridiplantae > Streptophyta > Pinopsida > Pinales > Pinaceae > Picea > Picea sitchensis. The sequence continues at coordinate 37,392 of SNQJ01S0051480.1, read as the reverse complement.
GGACGTTGGGGATGAAATTTTCATAGGAGTGTATGGAATCCTTTATCGCACCTACAACAAGTCTCATATTTCATTTCTGATCATTTTGGAGTTTTGGCCCTAGGGTTTCTAGGGTTTCACAATTTTCTGCAGATTTTTGGTTTTAGGGTTTTTGAAGCTGATTGAAGGAGTTTTTCAGCTCACCAATATTATCGTGACTCTCTTAAGGCTTATTTTTGGTAGTCAGAAGCCCAAGAAAAACTAAAATTGCTAGCCTATCCTAGTCGTTAGGTTTTCTAGCCGAGTTGACAAGGGTTTGTGAAAAATCTAAAATTATGGTGACACCATGGCTACCTTCTTCATGAAGATGTCAGAGGACAGAGATAAACCATATTCCATTGGAGAAATCATATCATCACCCTCAGGTATGAACTTGTATATATTATTCATATCTTTATCATGAGGGTAATTGCAAGAGGAAGGAACCTTTATTGAATTCATGGATCCAGAGGGATCTTAATGCATTGAGAGGAACAACACACTCGAGGTGAATAATCCAGGTTTGATTCTTTTAAATATCATTCCTGTAACCTACATTTCTAAATTTTTCTACATTACAAGTAGGTGTTGTAGCTTTGACAACAATCCTTAAATTGTTTTGATTCTATAGATGTACTCATTATTCTCCTTTAGGATATATTCTTGTTTTGTTTCCTTTCATTTTTTTTCTTGTTCCAAAAAGGTTAACAATAAAGGAAGATGGATATACTTTAGACTTTAGAGGGATTAAAAACTATTGGAGAAGGAGGAAGAACATAACCATCACTGAGGAAACCAATGCAATAATGCATGATTAGAAGCTTTATATGATCCCGTGGGAAAAAGCCTGCATGACACAGTATATGTTTAGAACAAGAATCCTCACTAGATTTTGAAGAACATAAACCCCGAAGAAGCCTTCATCGGAGTGAATCTTGAGATTGAACACTTCAGGATATTTGGGTGCCCAGTGTATTTTCATGTACCCAAAGAGAAGAGGTCCAATCTATACCCTTCAGGGAGAAAGGATACATTTATGGGATAACAGTGAATCTTCAAAGACATATCAGATCTACATCTCTGGTCAGAGACATATTAATACAATAATAGATGTTGTCCTTGAAGAATAGATAGCCTTTCAAATATCCATATAATCTCAAATGGAGATTGACAGTGAGACAATACCTTCTCCCCCTTTAGCAGTTCATAGGGAGACAAACATTATTCCAGTTGATCCAGTTTCTCTAGTTGATATGCCCAAAGATATTGTGGTAGGGCATAAAAGGACTTCCTAGGCTTGACAAACTCTATAAGAGGAAGAGAAATATACAATCCCCTCAAGGCACATACCGAGAAAGGAAAAGAGATTTTCAAGCTACCCTTCAACTATGATCGACTTCATTGATTCTTAGCCTCCTTGTCATGGAGAAGCGATAGGTGACTAGGTATGGAAATATGCCATGATAGAAGAATATCAGTATATATTAAAGAATTATGTATGAGATATTTTTCCCAGACCAAAAGGGAAGTATATGGTGACTTCCAAGTGGATCTATAAGATCAAGTATGCATCTGATGGAAGTGTCGAGAAATACAAAGCAAGATATGTAGCTAGAGGATTCCCACAAATAGAGGGAGTTGTCTATGATGAGACACCCGATCTAGTAAACCTATTACACTTCCATCTATACTACCATCCATGAGTTGGAAACTACATTAGATGGATGGATTCTTGATGAGTTTGGGTTTCACCAAGGGTGTTGTTGATCCAAACCTATATATACAGTGTTGGTAATGAGAGCCTAATTTTGATGACTTATTTAGGAATCTGTGTTGTTGGATACAAGCAAGCTTTGACTTCTGATTTCGAGATAAAAGGATATAGGTATGATGCACTACTTCTTGGGACAAGAAGTATGACAGAGGAATGACAAGATTTTTCCTGATTCAAGGAAAATGTACAGTGGGGATATTAAATAAGTTCATTATGACTAAATTCAAATCCATGCCTACACCGATGGTGATCAAGGATGATTTTAAGGATGGAAATTTATTTTGAAATGTAGAAACCTTGGCAAATCTTACTAATCCTTTATATGCCAACTATAAAATATTTGGTGATATTTTTGTAAAAATATTCAAATTTCTAAGGATTTTATATTGTTTGTATAAAAGTTTCGCGATTTTTTAGGTTAAATAATTTTATCCTATAGAATTTGGGCAAATCATTTTTAGAATAGCGAATATTTGTTTGGGAAAAAACATGGAAAATTAGCCCATGAGTGAAATTTAGCCCCTAAAATCATCCCTAAATTGGTGATGGATTTAAATAAAATAAATGATGATGATTCAGATGATATTTATCAACAACTGATTGGATCACTAATGTATTTGGTTAACACTAGAATCGATATATGGTATGTAGTGAATGTACTTATCTAATTCATGAGTTAATCGAGACAAACTCACCATTGAGATATCTACGAGGCACAATTTTATATGGCCTAAGATATACCTCCAGTGTAGACTTGAGTTTTAGAGATATGCAGATTGGTCAGGGAGTGCAGTGGACCAGAAGAGAACATATGATTATTTCTTTAATTTAGGGTTTTCCATGGTTTCCTGGTGCATTAGGAAACATAGATCTATAGAATTGAGTGTGGCAGTCTGGGAAGTAAGTGTGGCTTCGCACAATTTTAACAGATTTATTCGATTATTCATTCTGATAACCAGAGCTATGTACCCTATGTTTCATGATAGATCGAAACAAATTGAGATAAAATATCATTATATAAGAGACATGATGAAAAGGAAAGAGGTACACGTGTAGTACCTTCCTACACATGAGCAGATTTCAGATATCTTCACCAAACTGCTTGCCAATACGAAGTTCAAGTACTTCCGTGAGAAACTGACTTGGTGAAAAATACCTCTCTAGCTGAGAGAGAGTGTTGATGATTACAACCAAGACAAAGTTTGTGTACTTCTGTGTGAGAGTTGTCCTAATGGAGAATGACTATCTAGTTGAGAGGGAGAGTTGATGATTACAGTTGCATGAGACATCCTCTATGATATAGACTGGGTGAGTCGACCTGAGAGAAATCCCATGAATTAGGTGTGCCCATGAGATGGGTGTGTGGTTCCTATCTGAGACAGAACTAGAACATTGTATCCCTGTGTGAGGTGGTGAATCCCATGAGTTGGATGTGTGGTTCCAGATTATTCTCTTATGTAACGCATTGAGAAAGAAGATATGTTGAGTTGGACGTGCATGTGGTTGACCACGGGTGAACGTGTGGGGAAGCCTGTGAGTTGGGTGTATCATCTTGAGACAAAGATGAAACGATTTATTATCCTCCTCTATGCAAAGAGTTGATATGATGTGACACTCCATATGATTCTCCTATTTAAAAAAATGAGAAAGAAGATCTGTTGAGTTGGACGTGTCTGTGGATGAGCACAGGTGAATGTGATCCTAGTGGCTGAGCACCAGTGAGTGTGGTTCTCCTATGAGACACAGTGAGATAGAGATGTGGATATCCTTGTGGCTGAGAACATATGAATGTGCCCCTAGTGGCTGAGCACTAGTGGGTTTAATATATCCCTTGCTATGTTGTACAAGAGTCAGACTTACCTATAACCCTACTTGTGATGTAAAGGGTACAGGTCGGCCCCACCATAAAATGAAAGATAATTAATATGGAAATTATTAATTATATTTTAAGTCATTGAGGTCAGTCCTGTTGTGACAATAGACACTATTATTGACAGGTTCAGTCTAATATAAATAAAGGTAAATTCCCCTTTGAGGAATCATATCACAAGTGTGAGTTTGGAAATTTCAGCAAACAATTGTTCTTGGGAAAAGTGCGCACCTCTCTTGGGCGCTAGTATTCTAGGGTTTGTAAGCACCCTCTTGTGTGATAGGTATTTATGGTGGTGGAGGCCTTTCTCTTGAAGAATATAGCAAAGTATTGGCTGGGTTTTCTTCCCTTGTTGAGAAGGGTTTCCCAGGATACTTCTTGTGTACTTGTGCATGGTGTTTGAAAAGGTTTTCTAGGAACAGTTCAACATGGCCTTTGTGCATGGTGTTTCTTCTTGTGATCTTGATTTGTTGCAACAAATTGTTGTGTACTTGTGCATGGTGTTTCTTCTTGTGATCTTGGTTGTTGCAACAAATTGTTTATGGTTTAAGTAAAATGCTAAAATGGAATGAACTTCATGCTTAAGCCTAGCTTATTGAAAAATAAACATTTACTAGATGCATTCATATTTTAATATATGATGTTAGATGCATGGGTAAATCAACATATTGTATTGTTGTAATTTTTATGGGCTTGTTGCCCCTTGGTTTTCTTTTATGTGTATGGGTTTTTTTTTTTAATTCATTTTTTAGAAAGCTAAGTCATTTTCCACGGTGACGAGACTTAGCATGGGTACTAGGTACATTACAATTATTATTATTTTGGTCACTTAACTTTAAGTGACAACAACTCCCCCATACTACGTTGTAGAGCACCTCATTTCTATCGGTGTAATCACACCGCTACCTTTTATAAAATAGTCTTCATTATCAATATTACTTATTATAAACGATTATAATAATAAACATAATATTGTATTATTAAATAATTTTATTGTATAATATAATATTCATAAACTGTTGGAAAAAACAATTTTTAATATGAAAGAAAAAAATAATATAAAGAATTTAAATTTTTGAATTGTTTTCTCAAATTTTTATAAATTTAATTAAGTCGATAGGTGTAATAGCCTATTATAATCGTGAATGGAGTATCGAGAGTATTTTTACTAGATTAAAGGAGATGTGGGAGAAATGTACAACCATGATGAATTAAAAGGTCATCGTAAAAAATTCCCATTTAAAAAAATCAATAGGAAAATAATAAAAACACTTGATTTATAGGTGTTCTGCTATGAAATTCAACGTCTACTAACTGTTTGTCTTACATAATTTCAAGGCGGTCGGTGCACTGCAGTGGTTGGGAGACAATTGTAAATTTGTTTTGGAATTCAGGCGATGTGGTACCTGTAAACATTGTCCTCCATTTCGGTGATGTGTAACTGTTGTTTGGCGACAATTGTAAAATTTCTTTGGCATTCAACTGTTTTGATCCTTCACAATATCTTTGCATCGATTACCTGGATTTTTTAAGGAGTTATTTGGATTTCTTGAAAAATTTCAAATTCGAGTATTGAACATTTCATGAATAAATCCTTTATGAATGTCACAATGTGAAGTCACATTTTATTAATGCCACATTGTGACAAAAACATTAATGAACATCACAATGTGACATTAAATTGGATGAATGTTGCAATGTGACATAGTCTTTAATGAAACAACATGAATGTTGTAATAAAAAATAACCATAAAGGAATGTTGTAATCCAACATAGCCCTCAATGAATGTCACAATGTCACAAAATCATTTATGAATGTCACAATGTGACATTACATTTTATCAACACCACAACATGACATAACCATTCATGAATGTAGGAAGATAACACAATTCAACCAATATGGATGTCTCAATGTCACATAATCATTGATAACCTCAAAATAAAACATAACAATATTATAAATTAAGCCAAAATGAATATTAAAATCCTTCATAACCATTGAAGAATTCCACAACCCAACAAAATCCTTGATGAACATTTCAATCTAACAAAACCCTTAAAAAATGTAACAATGTGACACCACTTTCTATCAACGTCAGAATTCAAAAAAACCCTTAATGAACAATAAAATGTGACATGACATTTGATGAATGTCAGAATATTACATAACCATTAACATGGAAGTATGAATGTCACAATCCAAAATAACCATTAAGAAACACAACAATTTCACATAAAGTAATCCAAAATGAAAGTCACAATCCAAAATTACCATTGAAAAATTTCACAACCCAACATAACCTCTGATGAATGTTGCAATGTGACAAAACCCTCAATGAATGTCACAATGTGAAATCTCATTTCATTAATGTTATTGGACAATTTGTTGTCATTTATGAAAATCCTTGGAGATTGATCTTGGAGATTGATGTCAACCCTTGGAGAGGTCCATAGATGTTGGAAAGTTGATTGGAATTTGTATGATCTAGATTGATGATGAGTTAGTTGGGTACTTTTGATGTAGTCTATATTGTTGTTGGGAAAAACACCCTGTGGACTAGCAAAATAGAGTTCAGACTTTGCATGCAGATTTGACCGAATAGAAACTACCTTCTACCTACATCCCTAGATTTAAATCCCTTTTTCTCAGTAAATGCATGGAAAGGATCACCTACCTTATTACCGGCGTTCGATGTCGATCCTCCATTGTGCTTGATTACTTCTTTGCACTGCTCCTTCCAAAGATGACCTGCACTCAAGACAAACAACAACTATGCATGCATGCTACTTCTATACTCAAGGGTTAGAAATAAAAAATAAACTAATCAAACCATAGACAGTTCATAGATTGGGATGGGAAAAGCATTCTTTTTATTACTTAAAGTGAGTCAACTTACAAAAGTTGAGATCGGCCACCACTCCTTGAACCTGATCTTGGGCTCCTCTTCTTCTGTCCTTCAACTGCTTTGCATTAAATCTCCTTTGGCATGAGGAAAGGCTAAAGGGTTGGGACAATGGAATACGTAAATGGGAAAAGTTTCTTCGCTATATTTTTTCCTCTTCCAAATGGTACCCCTACCCCTTCTTTTATAGGCTAGGAGCTAGAGTTTTGGATGAACCCTTGGCCATGCATGGCCGGGAGTTTTAGTTAACTCACCCATAGATTTTTGTTCCATCGACAAATTTCCTTTTTTTGTGATTTTGTAAGTACACGCGGGCTGTTGTGAGTCAGCCAATGTGTACACATGTGCAGTAATGGGTTAGGGCTCATGGGCCTTTACACAAGAGGATTTTCAAAGAGTTGTTCAACAGAGTTTTAGCAAAGTAGAGAAATGAGTTGGCCTGATGCCAGGTAAGAATATGTGGTGCAATTTAGGGTTATAATAGATGCCCCCTAATGTGTGAGGTTAGAAGAGCATCTGATGGCCGAAATACATTACCAATATTTACTGATGTGCCGAATGATTGAGCCAAAGGATCAGGAACCAGGAGGTGTCGTCTGCAAAATAACAAATGTCTCACCGAGGCAGGCATACCCATGCTCAGGATAAAATAGAACCATGGCTACCAATCAAATACACTGTAGAATCATGTTAAATAACTATAAAGAGTAGTCGCGAACAATACACAGCGGAGCTACATCTCGAAATCAGAAATATATACATGTAGAGTATCCATCTTCCAGAAGTTGATTCGGCCTGACTCGAGAAACAATTTCAAAATATTCAAAACTCAGGTAGGAGTGTAATATGAGTGTACGACTGCACTACCTAGAGGTCTTCGACGGTTCTTCGGTCATTGACGTGATAATCTTGATGATCAGACGGAATGCTTCAATGATTTCAAACAAGGACTTGATTGGGTGTTTGGGATGGCCAGGTATGCGGACAAGAGACATTTTGCAGAGGGGCCGACTCAGGCTTAGTGAAAAAATTGCCTTGGACAATAGCACGACAAGTGATGCAACTCAGGCAGCATATATGTTAATGATAAGTCTATGAAGCAGGAGGCAACGCAAACTCTCCATATGTTTGTAAGAATAACCAAACGGTGGAGGACACAACTCTATATAGCGAGAAAATCTTCCTAAGGTCGTACTACATCCCATAGTCTGATGAACAAACAGATAGATGTGCTTTATCCAAGGGCGACTCATTATGCTGCCAATAAAGAAAATACTTTTCCCATCCTCTTTTTGGGGTATATTTGATTTTTTTGTTCTTTTCGATAATTTTGGAAAAATAATAAAGGAATATTACGTTACAATGGAGGAACGAGTATTGCAACATACAAGCTCAAGACATAAGGACAAGACTGATGTTCTCATAAAATGATACTCGGGAAAAATCCTCTGGCAGCCAAAGGTATTAAGACGCAGAAGAAAACTGTCACAAGGTTGGTGGATAGGGTATGCAAATGCGGTTTATAAAACACACAATGGTAACGTCCTTCGATGTAAGTTTAACGAGCCCAAAGAAGGTAAGCTCAGTGGTTTTTCATATTTAGAGAGTCTGAAAAAACATAAAAGGAGACTCCATTGGGGTGGCTTTTTCGAAGATAGTCTAGTCGGTTCGAAAAAGGGATAAAATAGCACCGATTAGACATCGATTCAAAACCATTTTAACAAGTGTGACAAGGACAAGATCACTCGGCTATTTTTTCACTTTTAAGGAGTCTGAAAAAAGCTTAACTATGGACTCCGTTAGGAATATTCTTCTGGACCAATTTAACGAGTGTGAAAGAATAAGGTCACTCGACGATCTTTTCAATTTTAGGGAGTCTGAAAAGAGCTTAACTATGGACTCCGTTGGGGTTTCTTTTTCATAAGTTTAGTCCCTCAGGCCTGAAAAAGGGATAAAATTATACTTGAGAGTACTCTTCTAAAGAACGGAAATTCGATAGAGTATACATTTGTTTGTACAGTTGACCATCCGAACCGAAAAAGGGGTAAACTACCGCCAAACAGATATGACTTCAAATTTCAGTTTAATGAGCGTGAAAGGCCACAAGATCACTCGACAATCTTTTCATTTTTAGAGGGTCTGAAAAGGGCTTAAAAGGAGACATGTTTATTTTTTGGGAGACCTGAGGGTGAAACAAAGAGCGAAGGAGAATTATACAAATAAGGCTCAAACTCATATTTAGGAAAGACTATAAGGACTCCCGAGCCTACAGTGTTTTAGAGACGGGATGGACACCATAATGCAACCAGGACCTACCTAGGGCATCCATGTTCTGGTAAGCTCTACCGCGAAGTTGTGACACTTCTAAAGCAGATATGACGGTTCCATGTCACAACCTGATGGGATCGATCCTATAGCAGAGGAAAAAGACAACGAGACGCGAACGTTGGGGTAATAACCTAACCTATATGCTCAAGTTGACTCTTGGAAAAAAAATTATGGACCGTCAAAATTTGTCTCAAAACTCAAAAAAGTGTCCCAATACCCTATCAAATCCCTCCCATATAACTCCAGAATCACTCTAAATGGTTTTTGGTATAAAGAAACTGATAAGGGAGGCCAAAAAAGTGACAAAAAGAGGCCAAAAAGTCTATAAATAGAAGCTGGTAGCTCATTATCACCATTGTTGATTTGGAAATTGACTCTGGAGCCAAAATACCCCCTTTGCTAAAAACGGTGATTCTGGGAGCTACAGTGGATGAAACGAACTTCCGCTTGGACCAAGTAAGTACAAACTCCCTTATCTAGCTATTCAATTCCTCAATTTTGTTTTTTAAGTTCGTTTTTTGGGTGGGCGTCGGCCTTAAAAAGGTTGGCCCTAGGTACACGTGGGATGTCTCTGGACAGGCTGCGTGTACACTCGGGCAGAGTAAAGGCTGCCCACGTGTACACGTGACTGTCGCCTCTATAGCTCGCGTGGACGCCCCCCCTTTGTAAAAAAAGAATTAAAAGGCAAGTACTGACCCTCCTGAACCTTGTTGTGTTGGCAGGATGTATGTCCAGTGGAGGGAAAGAGAGCATGAAGCAGTCAGTGAGTTGGTTGCGGCAGATCCTAATGTCGTGGCCGTGTTGATGCAATACGGTTTACTGAAGTTCTTTATGTGTCCGTTTATGTGTGCACAATAAAGCCTACTGAATGCCTTGATCAACTACTGTCACCCTGATGTAGAGGCCTTTATGATAGAGGGTCAATCACCGGTGCCCACCACCGAGGATATCTATTTTTTGACTAGCCTCTCAAGGAGAGGGGAACCAATCAACTTTAGGACGTTTCTTGTAGGACTGAGTAAGATCTCAGAACTGATAGCCGAGCACTGTGAGGCTGGGACTGATCGTGCGGGATCCTAGGTACCTATCAGTAATATCACTAACCTATCGCTGCAAGCGATATTATTACTGATTGGGCGGATTACCGATTCGGAAGCCTTGCATCAACCTTCTCACGCACAGATGAACTGTGCAATCCACTGCTTGAATGCACAGTTTTTTGACTTGAGTATTACATTACTGGAGTGCATGAAGAGGCAATTGACAGATTGCCGACAATGGAGACAAAGGAATTTCGGGTTCGGGATGATCTTGTGTTCATTTTTATTCGAGAGAGTTCCGAGCTTTAGCCCTCGGGAAGTAGTACAAGGACATCAGGCCTCATTTCCTACAATGTGTAGATGGGCAGTATTACTGCCACGACAGGGTGGTGGAAGGACCAATGAGTCCTTCGATGATGCATTCTTTGCGTGGCTGTCACGGTAGATCCATGTGATCGAGGACTACCCATATGCAGGGATAGATTTTTCTAGAGATCCTGAGATACCCGTTCCTCCTAGTGAGGAGCGAGGGAAGATGGGTAAGTCTCCACCTTTGTAGTTTTTTTGTTTGCATATGTAATTTTTATGTCATTTTTGTGATATATATCATTTTTTTGTATGCTAGTGTATTTGATGGGTAAATTTTTGTTGTATGTAGATGTGGGACCCGTGTGACCTGCCGATTATGCACGGAACAGGCGTCGTCCTCGGCCAGAAGCCGCAGCTACCGCCGCCGGAGGAGCAGCAGTAGTAGGGAACCTCCCAGCCGGGGAGGCTGAGAGATTCCTTAGACGAGTTGAGTGGAACTTTACTGCACTCACTCGCATAGTCTTGATGGCGAAGATAGAGGACCTGCCACCATCTATGCAGCCTCATGTCGTGGGGGCACCTCGGACGTGGGTCCGATTATTTAGGCGTTTAGCCCATGCTGTGGACTATTATAATAGAGCCCATAGGCCCTGAACCTATTTAGACTTTTGACGTGCCATGATCACTTACTTGTATATATGTTTTGAGGGAATAAGCCCTGTGACTCATTTATTAGTCCCATTTTTTAGGCGCTTGCGTCCATCTATGTACTCCGATTGTTTTATGATGTTATATATGTTTTTTTTTTATCTTTTGTGTCTTAAGGATCGCATGTGCAAAAATGTATTTACATGCTTATGTCAATGTTCTTTCATATGTGTGCAAGATGCCAATCTAAAATTCGATTAGCTAGAGTATCTGTAATTTGGTTTAATCTCCTAGGAACATGAAAATATGTAATATAATCAAAGGTTCATTCTAAGAGACGTACCTTAAGGAATCGTCACTGTAAAGTTGGATCATGAACCTGGTATACTCTGTTTAGTTGCGACACAACCAGTTGGGCATCGAGATAGAGCCAGAGATGAGAGATACCCAATGACAAGGCATCACAAAGCAACTCAATAACTACACTATACTCGATGACATTATTTGTGGTGTCACCTGAGCATATACCTCTGGAAGATAACAACTGGCCCTGAGGTGTAAAGATTACCCAAGCTGCAGAGGCAAGCCTCCGCATGTGCCAACTAGCACCATCTGCATACCCAACGAACACCTCGGAATCACTTGATATCTACCATATTGACGAAAGATAACATCAATGACACATCCATAACACTTAAAATAAACTTAAAAAGTCATAGTACAAAGACTATACATATGTTACAGAAAGTTACCCACAGTGACCTGTCTATGAGTAATACTTCTTGAGGTAGAGCCCATTTCTAGGCTCCGCCAAAGCATTCCCTTCAAAATCAACCAAACGATAAGCGCCCTT
>SNQJ01S0051480.1:15158-25636 GCA_010110895.2 Picea sitchensis | reverse complement strand
ATAAGCATGTAATCATAAGCAACATCAATCATATACCACAATAAGTGCATCAACCATGCACCTCAACCTGTACCATATGCCTCAACCATCAACCATTTATACCAAGTACCAATCATGTAGCATACCATGTATCAACCATGTACATCAATAATGTACATCAACACCTATACCATACCATATACCATATCACTCATGATATGTCTCAACTATATACGATATCACTCTCAATAATTCCATGTACCATAATATAAGACTCAAGTATACACCATAACATGTAACCAAACCATACACCAATATAGTCAATAATATTTCTAATCAATGTACCATAACATCATCAATATGTACCATATCACATACTATCATCACCATGCATGTACTATAACACCATAACCATAACCCTTAATACTTACCTCTGATCATGTAGCTAACATGTTGTATTGTAAACTGACCTATAACTCTTACATAGTCCTCAACAAATTGGTAGAAAAATCCCTTCACAACCTTTCATAATTCCTTTTACATATACATGAATTTATCTTCTACATCGCATGGATATATGCACTTTCCTACACTACATCCCACGTACATCTACTCCTTGCTGACCTACAACCCGTGGATACCGCAGAACCTAGGGTTTTATGAAACCCAAGAATTTCTCCTTCGACCTTCCTTTTCTACCTCAGAAATATGTCGTCACAACCTTAGCAAAAGATCACTAGTTCACAAGATAGATAATCAATGAATAAGTATGTGAGTCTATTTGTGAATGTCTCCTTGAGGTGTTTATATACACTTTCATACTAACCTCTCTCTTTACTTTACGGATTTATTTTTGCAACTACTTTACCCTTTCACTAAGACTTGTAACCAACTCGGGACTTCTTGACCACTCTTCAGATCTTCTATCTTCACAAGGTCATATCTCTCTAACCGTGAGGGGCCACATGGTGTTCCACATATCACCGGAAATGGCACAACATGCATTATCCATATATGATAATATTACCTACAATTTAATTTTTCTTCATTTCCATATTCCTTAATAAACTTTGGGTCTCATAACCACACCTCTGAGGCTACATGTAGACTACGTCAAAATAACCCAACTAACTCATCATAAATGTTGATCATACAAATGTCAATAAACTATCCAACATACATAGACCTCTCCAAGAGTTGAAATCGATATCCAAGATCACTCTCCAAGAGTTGACATCAATGACAACCAACTTTCCAAACCAACTATCCAAAAATATCCCCCTTTTGTGTTGATGGAAACATCAACAGTGATGGCAACACTTAGACATGAAAACAATCATGCTCATGCTCCCCCTGTGATCATTGTTCCTCATCAATGTTTTTATCTCTTCCCCTTTGACATCAATGGAAAAGGGTATCTCCCCTTGAGACTTCTCCCCCTGTCTTCATGCCTCTGTTCTATTCTTTCTCTTCATCTTTGACCAAAGGTTAACTCCCCTTGTTGATATGTCTCCTCCTGATAATGTACCTACTGTAATCAATCATGAGTAAAAGAATAGATCCCCCTGTGGGTATGTCTCCCTGTCTATATGATACTAATATTACTTTATGTATCTCTCTCTCTGATGATTTCCATTGAATAATATGTAGATCAATGTAGGGCTACCTATATATTTTTTCTTTCCTTTCTTCCAGTGTTTTTTTATTGTCCATTGGTGCTTCCTCTTGAATTTCACTGACATATAAAAAAATAATTTAAGATTTTATTTCTTCATTTACTTGTCATGTTCACTTGACCATACTATTCAAAAATTTCCTTCTGATGATTTATCTTCTGTTGACGGTTTATGTTTCCCTGTTTTGTTGTTCCTTTCACTTCTTGTCTTTCTGTGACCAACTAATTCCAATTGATTTCACTGATTCCAATTGTAAATATGTTGTTATTCATATGACCCATGTTTCCTGTACCTGCTAAGGATATTATGAATCCATATCTTTCCATATGTCACAAATTGTTCATAACCATGCTACTCAATTGTCCATAATGATGACCCATATTTCACTAAACCATTTCAAATACTTCTCTTGAATATACGACAATTGATCATCACATGTTCCTATTGATCAAATGGAATCAAATATGTCCATTGATTTTATCTATTTCCTCATCAAACTCTGGTTGTCTGGAACAACTTGTACTGAAGATATCCCTTCCTGAATATATACGTGCAATATAATCATAAACTTCTGCCAACCAACTGATACCTATGTGGGAACACAATTTGTCAACCAATCAATGTGTTACTCTGTACTTATGCTATCTGAATTGTTTGAATCTATCTCTGTAATCACTTCGTATGAATCAAAATATGGTTCTATGATGTATAGTAGCTACTGCAATGACTCCCCCTATTCAATATAAATATTTATTGGGAGTCTCCAAGCTTGATGGCTCAGAAAAATACCTTCTCTGATGTAGATTAATTTTCCTCTTCGTTTGTAAACTCATGATTTTTTCTTAACTCTGACTTCTTCCTTTCTTCCTGTGGATTTATCTTGAACTACAATTCTTGAAAGTACAATATAATGAACCTATTCATTATTCACCTGCTCTTATTTTTTTTCTCATACTATTGCAATTATTGCAATCTATGGGACCTGCTCTTTATTCACATGTTCTTCTTGTTTTTCATTTCTTATCCAAACCTTCCTATATTTGACATCTTTATTTTTCCTTGCATATTTTTCTTCATCTCATAGTATTTCCAATTCTGAGAGTATGAATTATGGGTGTCCTTCATTTGTCTGATCTTCCTTTCATGTTCTTGTTTTCTTTTCCAAACCATATTATATCTAATATCATTTCTCTTTATCAAATAAGTATCCATCATGCTTCGACAATCATGATCTATGTGTCCATATTTATGGCACTTGTAACATTCAATGTCACGTGGGGCCACATAGGATTTTTTTGTATGAAATTTTATTTCATAAGCCCTAAAATCTGTAACCTTATGTCCAAAGTTAGTACAATAAAAAAAATGACCATAAAAGAAATTTGCATACCTAGGAGTGAATGATATTCTTTGTTGTGTAGTCCTTATGAATTCATTTCTTTGTTGATCATGATCTTCTCTTCTTTAGATTCCTTCATTATGGTTGAAGATTCTTTGTTTCCTAAATGTGGTAGGTCTTGTTGAAGATGTTTCTCTATTATTCTCATTCTTCTTTGATTCTTGTTGACCATGATTCCTTCCTTTGAGTACTTCTACATAACTCTAACTATTTTCTTCATTCTTCTTTTCTAACAACCTGGAGGGATTCTCTTCAACATTCTCTATGGATGATGTGGATGTTTCTCTCTCTTCAGCATTCTGACTGAGCTTGACGATTTTAACTCTCAATGTGACAACTTCTTCTTTAAGCTTCTCAACCTCTTCTTCTCTCTTGATCATTTGAATCTTCATGACTTATTCTATTCTCTTTGGTTCTTTAAGTTTGATCTTGAAGGATATGATTTATTTTTCAAGTCGTCAGTTATTTCCTTAAGATGATTTGTCAATATCTTCTCTCTATTTTCTGCTTCTTCCTTCTATGATGCTATTTTGATTTCCAAACGTTGTTTCTAATCCTTGAGAGTATCTTCAATCCTTTTGGCTTCTTCTAGTTGACCCTTTAACATAATGATCGTCTACTTAACTTCTTTGGAGTTAGCGTTATGATATTCTTCTTTCTTAAGCATATTATTCCTCATGAATTCTTTTGTTTTCTTTGCTTCTTGAAGTTGGATATTCAATGTTATTACTTCATCTTCAAGTTCTTTTCCTCATTGACTGAAATCTACTTCATGATTATTTTTCTTTTCAATCTCAATATTGTCTTCTATTTCAATGGGATTTTCTATCTCATCAATTTCAATATTCAAATAAGGGCATTCAATTTTAAGATGTTCATGCTCTTCATAATTATATCAAAAGAACTCACTTATGTTGAATACACACTCTTCTTCTTATGAATCTTCTTGACATGATGAGAATCTTACCTCTTTTTATGTATGTGAATATTATTTAGAAATATCTTACTCTGTGATGGGAGAAGAATAGATAATATGTAGCTTATCCCAAAGATATTTAGTTGATCACCATTTTTCCACTTTGTCCTTTACTAAATCAGGTAATGCTTCCATGATAAAATCCATTGTTATTTTGTTTTTCTTCTTCAATTCCTTCTTGAAAGTAGTCATTGGTTTCTTTGAACCATTATATCCTATAAGAAATGAATACCAAATATCATATCCATGTGCCTACAAAAAAAAATATGTTCTTCTGCTCCATATCGCATGCACTAGACCACTATGACCATCAAACATTGGTACTCCATTTTCACTATATTCCATGACCTCCTTCCAGTGGTTAGAATTCTTCATGAAGGACCTTATCTGACACTAATTATTGGAATATTGAGAGGGTAGGTGAATCATTATGAGCACTTTATACCACTTTTAACCACAATATGCATTCTTTCACTTTATCAACAATGTTCAACAATTTATCATCCATGTATCATCTATGATTGCATTCAATATATATATATATATATCATCAACATGTAATCATAAGAAACATCACATCAACATATGCAATCATGTCCCATAAAGGGCCTCCAAGACATGACTCAAGCATGTGTCATACCATCTAAGATACACACCTCAAACAAATACATAAAATACATACCTTTTCTCATGAAAACCTTAACCATACCATCTCAGACCCTATAACAATTGTGATGTACCATCTAACCTTGTTGAAACTTAACCAAACTTTCTTCTTGAATACTTTTCATTAGGTTTGTGACCTGTCCTCTTGCAGCCCACAGATACACACGATCTATCCTCATGCAGCTTGTGCATGTACATGACCTGTACTTAAGCAGTCCGCATATAACCTCATAAAACTAGGGTTTCCAGTTTTCTGCAACTCTGAAACTTTCACTCGCATTCAATATAAATATATATAAGCATATATAAGAATGTAATCATAAACAACATCAACTTTATACCACAACCTATACCAAAACTTGCATAAACCATGCACCTCAACTTGTACTATATGCCTCAACCATCAACCATGTATACCAAGTACCAATCATGTACCATACCATGTATCAACCATGTACATCAACAATGTACATCAACACTTGTAGCATACCATGTATCAACCATGTACATCAACACATGTACCATATATCATATACCATGAACTATGTCTCAACCATATACCATATCAGTCATGATATGTATCAACTATATACCATATCACTCTCAATAATTCCATGTACCATAATATAAGCCTTAAGTATACACCATAAACTATAACCAAAACATACACCAAGATAGCCAATAATGCTTCTAATCAATGTACCATAACATCATCAAGATGTACCATATCACATACTATCATCACCATGCATGTACTATAAAACCATAACCATAACCCTTCAGACTTACCTCTCATCCTATAGCTGACCTATTGTACTATAAATTGACATGTAACTCTTCCACAGTCCTCAAAAACCTGGTACCAACATCCCTTCACAACCTTTCACAAGTCCTTTTACATTTGCGCAACTTTCTCTTCTACATCCCATGGATATCCATGCTTTCTTGCACTACAACCCATGTACATATGCACCATGTTGACCTGCAACCCATAGATACCTCAGAACCTATGGTTTGATGCAACCCCAATACTTTCTCCTTCGACCTTCCTTTTCTACCTCAGAAATATGTCGTCACAACCTTAGCAAAAGATCACTAGTTCACAATATAGATAATCAATGAATAAGTATGTGAGTGTACTTGTGAATGAATCCTTGAGGCGTTTATATACTTTTTCATAGTAACCTCTCTCCTTATTTCATGGATTTGTTTTTGCAACCACTTTACCCTTTGACTAAGACTTGTAACCAACTAGGGACTTCTTGACCACTCTTAGCAGCTTCCATATTCACAAGTTCATAGATCCCTAACCATGAGGAACCATGTGACATTCCACATATCACCAGAAAAAACACGACATGCACTATTCATATATGATAGTCTTAGCTGCAATTTCACTATTGTTCATTTCAATATTCCTTAATCACCTTCAGGTCTCATAACCACACCTTTGGGGCTACATATATGTTATAACCCTAAATTGCACCACATATGCTTACCTGGAATCAAGCCAACTCATTTCCCTTCTTTGCCAAAACTCTACTGAACAACTCTTTGAAAATCCTCTTGTGTAAAGGCCCACACGCCCTAACCCATTACTGAATGCGTGTACACGCTGGATGACTCACAACAGCCCGCGTGTACTTACAAAAGCACGAAAAAAGGAAAGTTTTCGATGAAACAAAAAGCTATGGGTGAGTTAACTGAAACTCCTGGCCATGCATGGCCGAGGGTTCATCCAAAACCCTAGCTCCTTCTAGCCTATAAAATAAGGGGTAGGGGTACCATTTGGAAGAGGAAAAAATATAGCGAAGAAACTTTGCCCATTTACGTATTCCATTGTCCCAACCCTTTAGCCTTTCCTCATGTCAAAGGAGATTTAACGCAAAGAAGTTGAAGGACAGAAGAAGAGGAGCCCAGGATCAGGTTCAAGGAGCAGTGGGAAGTCTCAACTTTTGTAAGTTGACTCACTTTAAGTAATAAAAAGAATGATTTTCATGTCCCAATCTATGAAATGTCTATGGTTTGATTAGTCTATGTTTGATTTCTAACCCTTGAGTATAGAAGTAGCATGCACGCATAGTTGTTGTTTGTCTTGAGTGCAGGTCATCTTTGGAAGGAGCAGCGCAAAGAAGTAATCAAGCACAATGGAGGATCGACATCGAACGCCGATAATAAGGTAGGTGATCCTTTCCATGCATTTACTGAGAAAAGGGGATTTAAATCTAGGGATGTAGGTAGAAGGTAGTTTCTATTTGGTCAAATCTGCATGCAAAGTCTGAACTCTATTTTTCTAGTCCGTAGGGTGTTTTTCCCAACAATAGAATTGGCAACCGTACTGGGGAGAATACTCTTTAGGGTTCCTGGAATTTTTGTTTAAGTTTTTGGGTAGTTTAAAGACTAGGTTTTCTGTTTTTTCTTTGCCTGTCTTTTTCTTTCATTTCTGTAAGGTCTGAGCTAGTAGGGAGTCTGGTTTTCCATACCATCTTTCCCTGACTTTTTCTTGACTGTGTTTTTCAGGACACACAGAGGTACACGCGGCCTGCATAAGGCCTGAACATGTGTACCTGCGCCCTATCCTCTTACAACCCATGTGTGAACGCTAGCTGTGGAGATAGTAGTAGTGTGTAGGAGTTCAAAGAACCTTAGAGGCAGTCCTCCTCTTCCCTGTCAGAATCACACATTCTCAGGGGTTTTCTGGAATTCTAATTGAGTCTTGTTTGCTAACGGTCCTATCTCAGATTGTTTTTTGCCTTATTGTTTTTCCTTTCATTATTTGTTTTTCTATTAGAAAGAGTATCCAAGCCTTCAAGGGATCCTGGTTATCAATACCAAAGGCCTCTTCCTGGTCTGGTCTATCTGTTTTCATATTTTTTCTTAGATTTTAGATATACACGCGACCTGTACAAGGTCAGCCCGCGTGTACACGCCCTCTGTCTCTGTTCAGCATGTGTTTGCACACGTGCTCTTTAAGTGACAGTTGTGTGCTTGTACAGGCTAGTTTTTGTTCAGGGTGGGGAAGTCATCCCCTCCTTTGATAAGAAGTATTCCTCTCAGGTGTTTGAATCTATGTTTGAATATTCAGTAGCTTAGGATTCATCTTACCCTTAGCCTGCTTTTTCTCAGTTAATAGTTGACAGAAAAATATAAAAGAAAAAAAAATTATGGTTTTTAGACAAGCGTGAGAGTCGTTCTTTTTTACAATTTCCATTGTGTGATTCTTTGCAATCTGCACTTTAATCCAGAATTTTTTTTCTTGGTTTTTTGCTTGTCAGTATTTTCCCTTTCTTGCTTTACTAGCACTTAAATAAATAAATAAATCTCTTTTCATTTTTTTCTTTGGTTGAAGAGTGTGTTTCTGCATCATTAGCTAGGGAAATTTTTTTATTTCGTAAGTTTTTACAGTTCACTTAAATCATAAGTAGCTCGTAGTCGAGTGAAATTCCTTTGAGTTTGCTGTCCAAAATCTTAGAAAAATTAAAAATCTTTCTTTGTGAAAAGTTGTTGAAATTTTGCATTTAGTAAAAGTTTTTTGTTTCCAGCTTTTTCATTTATTTTTTTCTTTCATCTTTTACACATCATTAGTTTCACCCTCATACCCCTTGACGTAAGACAAAGTCATAAAAGGAATGCTAATTTTAAAATCTACTAGACTTTTATGTTTGTAGATCTCACAAACTAGTTCAGGACCAGGGCCTTGGATTAGGTTGGAGAGGAAACTCTTCAAGGCCATTCAAAACCAAACATTGGAGTTTGAGATAGGGAGTGTCTAAGTCCAGTTTTGTGGAAGTTATCTAGGATCCCCCTCTAACATAGGGGATAAACACGAGTTCGCGTGTGGAAAGGTAGTGGAGATAACCCCTCCAAAGCCGGACCAATCATAGTGGAGAACACATATAGAGGGCTTGTTTTGGGATTTTGTCGTTTGCATTTGCCATGGGGCTTCATGGGTCTTGAATCCGTTTGAGGTACTCAGTTGTCTTCCGGACCATTTTCTCTCGATACCCTTGACAAGTTTTGGGCTCCATACCCTTATCATTGAGATCTACTCGACTTTCGACTGTACCCGTTTGGTGATTGTTCACGTGCTGGCAACCTAGTTGCCAATATTTTTAGGGACATACACAGGTGACTGCAGGGGTATACCGAGGTACCTAGGACAAACATTGGGCCACACTTTACATAGTATACTTGGAGGGTGCTTCCGTGTTCGAGTTGCACTTGCATCGGTAAGTTGCTCTAGTGTTGGTTGTTGTAATTGTTCTTCCAAATAGTTTAGTGATTGCTTGTCTTATCTCTTAGGGACTTATTTTTAGTGTGTGTTACTTTTGAACGTTTAGAATACCTTAGCATGTCTTGGATATTCTCACACAGTGGAGGATCCCGAGCTCCACCGGTCACGAAGGCTTCTTGGCCTGCCGCCAGTTACACTGGAGCCACCCCCGCCACCATTAAGGTGGAAGCTAGACCAACAAGGGTCTTTTGAAGAAACCGGGTTACAAACCTTTGTGCTCGAATAATTCCCGGAGGAATCAACCATTTTGGACCTTGAAGAAACCGCTCTTGGCTCGATTGAAACACCAACCACTAATATCTTGGAACCGTTTATTGTACCAATCCAATTTCACAAACACCAGATAGTGCCTCACACAACAATGGAAAAAAATGGTGTTACTCCTTCTGGGAATTCATCAATTCCCACCACAGTTTCCACCACAGGAGAGTCATATCCTAACCTACCGTCGTCCATATGACCCACCATGGTCTCGGTCGCAACTACGTCACACAGTGGATCGAACCCATCTATGGCAGCGGCCACAATCCCCTTCACACCTAGTGCGACAAGCCCTCCATTCTCATATGGTATGCCTAGTTCGGGTACAATTCCTGTACTAACCTACTCCACTTTACAGACTTTGGGTCTGGGGGTAGGGAGCTCTAGTGCTCCTCTGCAAGGTCACCTTGGGGGCACTCCTATCCCTTTTAATGCTTTTCCTTATGCAGGAGGTCATATCCCTCCTTCATCCCCTTCGCTTGGTGGTCCGCATTAGCAATCCGTTGGGCAACCTACACACAATAGTTTATTTGGAGCGAGGAGTCAAAGACCACCTTCTCACAGTATGCGGTAGGTTCGACATTATTTTCTTGGAACAAAATGTTTGGTAACAACACTTTCTCATTAGCCACTTTCCCGACTAGGGGCAACCCCATTTTTGGACAATCTACTCCTGCGCAGGGTACTATTCCTGCACAAGGGGCACACGTAGCAAGACCTTGGAATTCAGGACAAGGATCCGTTCCCTCCTCTGGAATGTCATTCTGGGGTAATTCCTTCCATAGTCAATGGAACCCTGGACAAACTACTATGCCTCTCCCCGCAGGATTGGCATGGGGTAATCCTTCCCAAAGTCCTTTGAATACAATGCATGCCCAACACTCTATGTCCTATTTGGGAAATCGGCCGATGATGTCTCCACATATGCAAAATCCTTACACTTGTCAGGGCCATGGTTTCTACCAGAATCCAGGCTAGCAGCCAAACTTTTCCTGGAAACCTGGTGCCAGTCAAACTCCAGGACCCTTTTTCCTAGGTTATCAGTAGCAACCCAAACTACCATTCCTGGCAACTTTACACTTGCCATATTTGACAAGTTTGTTAAATGATCCTATTTGTCACGATCCACGTTGGCCTCCTATGCCGACGAAGTTTCCTTCAGACATTCCAAAGTTCGAGGCCAAGCCTAATGAAGATCCAGGTGATCATGTGACTACCTTTCATCTT
>SNQJ01S0051479.1:13070-32980 GCA_010110895.2 Picea sitchensis | reverse complement strand
GTGGTCAATTTTGGTAAATAACAAGTGATCGATTTTAATAAATAACATGCTTAAAAACAATTCTGAGGGTATCACTGAGTAGAAGAACCAACTATCCATACTACAAACAGAGCGCAACCAACCAAACACCACGATACAATAGTTCGACTTATCACAACAAACACCAGTCATGTCAATAACTCAACATATCGTGCAGAGATTGTGTATGTTACTAAGTGGTTAGTTGTTTTAAGTCGCATTGAGATTTAACCAAGCTGTGCATACTTGGACTACAACCAATGAAGGATGCTGTGGATACACCTTTGATAGATACCTGGTTTGATTATCATTCAGCCTCAGAGAGAACATAGTTATCATGCCCCATGTTTCAATTAAAAAACACCACACACAGAACGTGACTTGCTTGAGAAACCCTAAGCATTCGTGACCCAGTTCAGCCATCAACCAAAACACCACAAGTGACAACTAGTGACTGTACATCAACCAACCATTTCCCATTGTAGTAAAAAAAACAATCAACCGAAAAAGTCATGGTATCTGTACATAACCATGCATCTAATCGACATGGCTGAGGCATTTCCATTAAAAAACAAATGAGTTTCGTTGATATCAGGAGGGTGGCTTGCAATATTTGCAAACTATCAATGTAAGGTTCGTACTCTATCATAGAGGCAATGACAAAAACCAAAACCATACGACCGCCATACGACCAACGGGTGAGCCCGCGTTCGAAGTCATATACCACAACAATCCGTAACAACTTAACAAGCTCGATAGACTCCCTATGCAACTCCATTTTGGAGGGTTAAGGTTTTTCACAGTAGTCATCACAGGAGGAAAGGCACCAACTATACTGAAACCTTGAGGCTACAGAAGTACGCACAGGGAGGAATGTAACACTTGTGAATGGGAGGCAGTTCCTTGACAGGGATGAATAGGAAAAAAGGGCTCTAATTAGACCCAAAAATCGTGAAGACAACCTTCTAGCCATAATTTAAAACCCTTTAACCAAGCGTAGTGGTAACCAAAACTACCACCAGGAAGACCACCAAATCCGATGAACCCAAAACAATTTAAGCAGAACAATCCATTTTCCATTCTAAAAAAAAAACCACATAGTTGCAGTACTTAGGAAAAACACAAACCCACACAACTGAGCCAAAAAATATTTCGTGACCATAGTGAAGTCAAGAATTTCCATTAGAGACATGCCTGTTAATCAAAACCTTAAGACGGGAGGTGGCTGAGTAGTTTCACCCTGCCAAAATTCTGGAGCCCAATCACAACAGCCAGATCAAACAATAGTCCAACTAGGGTGGTGGCCAATGGGAAGGGTAAAGGTGACGTGCAGTAAATTCACGTCGCCTCCACCCATATCACATTTAATCCATAGTACATTTCAACAAGCCCCCATTAACACCATTAATCAACCAATGCATCGAGAATATCAACACATTTAAACCATAACATAATCCAAGTTCCAAAATTTAACCATTTGCATCGTTACCTTGCCAAATGCACCACCCTTGTCATAACTCAAATAAATCGCTTGAAAAATATACTATAGAATCATTACTAATATCATAACCACCATAAAAATGCGAAGCCATTACTTTCATGAGCCACCAAGGTTTATAACATATGCACATCAACTACTGATTGCATCAACCAATGCATAACTATTGTATTATCTCCTTGCTGAAATGCACCACTAAAAGTTCCACCATATGCATATGAAATGTAACTTAACAGTATTTCATAGCCATTTTCTTGATAGTTAGGAGTTAACCACTATCAACAAGCATTTTCATGCATATAGTATCGCAGATCTAGGTCTCTTTTGCATTAGATATAGTATTTTGTTTTTCCTCAAAATGCCTTTTTGTAATTTTCACTAACGTTTGTTTTGCAGGTGCGAGAAGAACAAATACCATAATGAATATCAGGCTGTAGTATCATGAAAGAAAAACATACCAAAGCTTAACTAATGACAACCATATTCTCATCAACTGTGTAAACCCTTGTAGCTCATCATCATAAAAATTAACAGACCTGATCTTCAAAAGTTCAAGAGGGTCCCACCTACTAGCATTATTTAGTCTTATATAATAATAGGCTTTAGAAACACTTTTCAAGCGAAATTACTTTGACGTTTTCAATCATCAACAAAGGTGATGTAGGAGCATCTCTCCAAGACAGCTACGCACCAACCAACCAACACATCAAGCATGTTCAATGGAGAGGAGAGGTGCAGTCCTCTCACTTTCAAATTTCAAATTTTGAAAAATGTATTAAATGTTTGTAAGGCTGGTAGAGCCAAAAGCCATACATGTGCGCAGGCTTAGATAAAGGTTTCCTTAATTGGTTGTAAGGATGAGATCTAGATCCGATTCAGACTAGACAGACATTCAATGTAATTGAATGTAAATAAATGAGAGTTGGTGAGGATGAAGGGAAGAGCTTGAGGAGTCCCTCTTTGTATCTAAAAAAATTAAGTAGTTTGTAGATTCAGTAGAGGAGAGACGATCCGAGACTCTGTTGCAGTCCGAGATTGAACACATTGTAATCATGCATTCTTGATTAATACAAACAGAGCAGTTTTTTCTGCATGTTGTTGTTCATGCGTTTATGAGTTCATGAATGAATGTCTTTGTGTGTGATGATATGTTGTAGATGTATGATAGTTTGCATTTGAAGGTTACATAAAGAAGTCATTGTCTGTTGGGTTCTTTGATTCCAGGTCTGGTTCTTTGAGGCTTCATGCAAGAGGTTGCATGATAGAACGCTGCGGGTTCTGTAAGCCAGTGCAATGAGTGCACTTCTGAATTCTATGGAATTTCAGACAAAGATGTGCCAGGAGGGCACACTAGCTGAAATCATTGATCTAAGGAGAAACCTCAAGGTTGTTGAACACCTTGGAGGCAAGACTGTGCAAAGGAAGGCACAGAGAAAACAAAATCACTGAAGGTACTGTGGAAGCTTTGCCAGGAGAAAATTGAGCAAGTGCATAGAATGCATAGAGGAACTCTATTTTGAGTCCAGAGAGAAGAAGTGTCGAGAGGGAAGACAAAATTTCTAAGAATTCTGTGAGACTCTGCCAAGAGGGCATTGAGTGGATGCACAGGGTGCACAGAAGAAACTCTATTTTGAGTTCAGTGAGAACACAAAGTCACTAAGGATTTTGGAGAACTCTACTAGGTGGGCATTGAGTTGGTGCAAGTGTGCACAGAAGGAACTCTTGTTCGGGTTCTGAGAAGAAGGAGAAGTGTCACAAGAGGAGACACTCACAAGGTTACTGAACACCCTGAAGGCTCATCAAGGCATGTTTGAGCATAAGTTTCTAGAGGGAACTTATATCCATTCAAGGAGAGAAAGGGACATATACACTTTGAGGTTAGAGCCATAGATAAGCTCAAGATGGATAGCACAATTGTGTGCAGAGGCTCTGCAAGGGGTGCATTAAGCAGAAGAATGCTAGGAGGGTGTGAAGCATTTCTTTGCAAGAAATACTTCGAATTGAGTTATCCAAAAAACCCACTAGCACAAGGAGTGCGCAATAAGAACTTGTCTGAAGTTCTTAAGCTTATAAGGAATAGCGCAAGGAGTGCACTCATAGTGAACTTGTCTCAAGTTTAGAAGCTCAGGAGGAACAATGCCTTTGCGCACAGAGCAATAGTCGAGAGGAGCAGGAAGTCGAGGAACGCTTTGAGGTTTCACAATCAACAAATCTCAGGAGGGACAACGTCCTTAGAATACAGGCAGGAGCGAGGATATAGGCTTCACAGCAAAGATGAAGGCTGAGGCCTTTTTTGGAACAAGAAATATTCCAAGGGGAAGGAAGAAGCACGAGCTCAGGAGAGCACAATTGTCGTTGATTCAGGCACTGGAGAAAATATCTGGACCGTTGAGTTTCATGTCCAGGCAGCAGGAGGAGAGAGCACAAAAGAATAGATCTAGGCCATCAGATCTAGCGCACAGACCGATAGCCATCAGATCCAGGAGAAGGTGCATGAGGTTTAACCCTCATATATGCAAAGGGAAGGACTTGTCAAAGTCTCGAAAATATCAGGACCATACATCATTGAGAGGACGCGTGGTAGAAATACAGAAGCCATCGAAGTTTCAGATACTAGGAGTTCAAGGAGAAGGAGTCGTGAGACAAAAAGTCCCAACTCACGAAATCTTGAAAGCATCATCACCATCCATAGGAGGACACATGGCGAGCAGTCAAGGTTTCAGGGAAATCCTCAAAAGGATATTTTGGCATTTCGGATACCGGGAGATACAAAGGGAAAGAGTCGAGACTCTTGGCCCACAAAATCCCAAAAGAACGTAAGCCGTTGGATTAGGGGAGGCTCATAGCCGTTAATCTCCCTTTGAAGTGGAATTTCAGCATTTCAGGGTTTGATATTTCGACATTCCAGGACCCGGAAGTTCGAAGGGTCAAGAACTGTTGCAGCCGGAATCACGAAATCCTGAAACGCGAAAATCCAAAAGCATTCAGAGGAATAGCACCGGGTCACAGGACAGGGCCACGTGGACAAGATCCAAGCAGGGATCTTGTCACTTACTAGCCCTTTCGGGGTTCATCATTTTGGAGTTTTGGGGTTCGGCATTTCAAAGTTTCAGGGTTCGGTATTTCAGAAATTCTGAGGACAAGGAGCCAAGGCACTTTGAGTTGAAAACCACTGAAGTCGTGAAATGCGATGTATCTTTGGAGTGGGGCTGCGGTCACACATTTCGGCATTTCGGGGTTCGGATTTTTGGCACTTCTGATGACAAGGAGCTAGGGATCTTGGTGTTGAAACCCCCTAAGTCACAAAACATGATGTATCTTTGGAGTGGGGATGCGGTCACCCATTTTGGCATTTCGGGGTTTGAATTTTCGACACTTCTGATGACAAGGAGCCAAGGATCTTGGTGTTGAAACCCCCAAAGTGGCAAAACCCAAAATTCCTTTTCGGAAAAGGTTGTGGTCATATCTGGTGGTCGTGTGGAGGTGAAGACTCACGCCTGGTGCATTTCTTATGCTGGTGGAGTTTTCGTGAAGGACCTGTGGATCGAATTCGTGGGGTCCCAGTGAGGGCCCAAAAGAACTAATTCTATTCTACAGATTCGAAGAAGAGCGATCCTGTGCAGATCCCAGCCCGAGGGTAGGGGGTCTGCATCAGAGTGGTATCAGAGCAGGACTTCGTCTATATATTTTAGATGAAGAGGATTGAAGATATTGTTGCAGGATGCAACAAAAAATAGATAGTCAGGTCGACTATAAGAAAAGGCTGGAAGCACTCTCAATTGCAAAGTGATAGTAACAAGTTTGACAGGAGGGTAGACAGGAATAGGAAAATGGCTATTGAAGGCCATGGACGCGGTGGAAAGAATAACCACTAGCAGTAGAGTGAGGTTGAGATGGAAAAAGAAATCATCGAGATAAGAGCAAGAATGTAGGAGCTTGCATTTCGAATGCAACAGGATGCAAAATCGCGATGGTTATATGAATGGCCCATGAAAACAAAAGTGAAATGGCTAGTCAAGGAGTTATTGGCCCGAAGGTAGTGGAAGATATTGAAGGAATGGTTGAGGTATGTGAAAAGACTCAAGGCCACAGAATAAGTGGTTCATGTGTGTGAACCAGAAGCTGGGAGAAATCTCAGTGATGATGAGGAGAAGAGATCACTGGAAGATCTTAGAGACTGCTAGGCGGGCAGTGAGGAATTTTCAATTTGCCAGGAGGGCAATAAGAAGAGGTCATAGGATGATCTCAAATACTGCCAGGAGGGTAGAGAGAAAATCCCATATTTCCAGGTGGGCAAGGGAGAGAAGTTGAGACTATCTAAAAGTCTCATGAACTCAGAGGTGAGTTCATATCAGTGAGGAGTGCTGACGAAGGAAGATCGGAAGAGAGGGATACGAGTATTCCTACCAAGCAGTCGATTCGAGACCGATGCATAGGATGAAGGTGCAGTAGAGGAAGAAGAACAACCAACAAATACTGTCAAAGAGAAAGAAGAAATGGAGCAGGCGTCAAAATCTGCCCGAACAGAAGAAGAGCATGAAGATAATATGCTCACTCCATGGAAGATGGAGTTGGAGATGCTGGAGGATTGGTTAAACCATATAGAACTAGTAGATGACTGCCACGAGGAGAAAATTATGCATATGTTAGCAGAGGAGCGTTCCGAGGAATCGCTTAGAAATTTCAGCCAGGGAGCTGAACATATGATTATGACTGTAATGTCGAGGCATGCAATAGAAGATGAAGGAAAATTCCAKTTTGAAGAGCAGCTGGAGGAAGCTGGAATTCAACCAGCACAAGAGAAATGGAAGAAGCAAGTCTRCCAGAGAAGGTGACTGAACAACAGGTCAGTCAGGAGGATAAGACTGTAGAGCTGAATTTTTTAGCAGGATGGCAAGTTGAGGCCACATAGAAAGAAGATGGCATGGGAGGTCTAGTTGGTCTACCCATTTGTAGGGAAGAAGTGCAGTGGAGCAAGCTACAAAATGAAATCCAACCATGGGAGAAGCTGGACGAGATAATTGAGGAGATCATAAGGATGATGATTAGATCAGCAGAAGCGGTTAGCAAAGAGCAACTGAATAGAGGAGAACCTGCCATAGCAGTAGGGCAGCAAATGCAGCAGCAACAACGAAGCAGTGGAGCAGATGGACAGATCCAGAGAACTGTTTGGGATCCAGGTGGATTTCAACAACCATGCTGGGAGGCTCATGAGAAGGAGCTCATGATTTTTGTAGCAGAGGAGTATGATGCAGGAGCATTTCTCCAAGATAGCTACGCACCAGCCAACCAACACATCAAGTGTGTTCAATGGAGAGGAGAGGCTCAATCCTCTCACTTTCAAATTTCAAATTTTGAAAAATGTATTAAATGTTTGTAAGGCTGGTAGAGACAAAAGCCATACATGTTCACAGGCTTAGATAAAGGTTTCCTTAATTGGTTGTAAGGCTGAGATCTAGATTCGATTCGGACTAGATAGCCATTCAATGTAATTGAATGTAAATAAATGGGAGTTGGTGAGGATGGAGGGAAGAGCTCGAGGATCCCCTCTTTGTAAAAAAAGAAGCTCTTTGTATCTAAAAAAAGGAAGTAGTCCATAAGTCAGTAGAGGAGAGAGGAGTCGAGACTTTGTTGCAGTGTGAGCTCGAACACATTGTAATCAGGCATTCTTGATTAATACAAACAAAGCATTTTTTCCTGCATGTTGTTGTTCATGCATTTATGAGTTCATGAATGAATGTCTTTGTGTGTGATGATATGTTGTAGATGTATGATAGTTTTCATTTGCAGGTTACAGACATAAGTCGTTTTCTGTTGGGTTCTTTGATTCTAGGTTTGGTTCTTTGAGGCTTCATGCAAGAGGTTCCATGACAGAATGCTGCGGGTTCTGTAAGCTAGTGAAATGAGTGCACTTCTGAATTTTGTGGAATTTCAGACAAAGACGTGCCAGGAAGGCGCATTAGCTGAAATCATTGACCCGGGGAGAAACCTCAAGGTTGCTAAACACCTTGGAGGCAAGACTGTGCAGAGGAAGGCACAGAGAAAACAGAATCACTGAAGGTTCTGTGGAAGCTCTTCCAGGAGGGCATTGAGAAAGTGCATAGAATGAACAAAGGAACTTTATTCTGAGTCCAGAGAGAAGAAGTTTCGAGAGGGAAGACAAAATTTCTAAGAATTCTGTGAGACTCTTCCAAGAGGGCATTGAGTGGATGCACAGGGTGCATAGAAGAGACTCTATTTCGAGTTCAGTGAGAACACAGGGTCACCGAGGATTCTAGAGAACTTTTCCAGGTGGGCATTGAGTTGGTGCAAGTGTGCACAGAAGGAACTCTTGTTCAGGTTCTAAGAAGAATTAGAAGTGTCACAGGAGGAGACACTCACAGGGTTACTGAACACCTTGAAGGCTCAACAAGGCGTGCTTGAGCATAAGTTGCTAGAGGGAACTTATATCCCTTCAAGGAGAGAAAGGAACATAGACACTTTGAGGTCAGATCCACAGATAAGCTCAAGATGGATAACACAATTGTGTGCAGAGGCTCTGCAAGGTGTGCATCAAGAAGAAGAATGCCAGGAGGGTGTGAAGCATTTCTTTGCAAGAAATACTTCGAATTGAGTTATCCAAAAAACCCACCAACAAAAGGAGTGTGCAATAAGAACTTGTCTAAAGTTCTTAAGGTCAGAAGGAATAACACAAGGAGTGCGCTCAGAGTGAACTTGTATTAAGTTCATAAGCTCAGGAGGAACAATGCCTTTGCGCACAGAGCAATAGTCGAGAGGAGAAGGAAGTCAAGGAACCCTTTGAGGTTTCACAATCGACAAAGCTCAGGAGGGACAACGTCCTTAGAATATAGGCGGGAGCGAGGATACAGGCTTCACAGCAAAGACGAAGGCCGAGGCCTTTTTTGGAACAAGAAATCTTCCAAGGGGAAGGAAGAAGCGTGAGCTTAGGAGAGCATAGCTTCCATTTATTCGAGCACGGGAGAAAAGATCTGGACCGTTGAGTTTCATGTCCAGGCAGTAGGAGGAGAGAGAACAGAAGAATAGATCTGGGCCGTTAGATCTAGCACACAGACCGATAGCCATCAGATCTAGGAGAAGGTGCATGATGTTTAACCCTCGTATATGCAAAGGGAAGGACTTGTCAAAGTCCTAAAAAGATCAGGATCGTCCATCGTTGAGAGGACGCGTGGTAGAAATCCGAAAGCCAAAGAGGTTTCAGATACCGGGAGTTCAAGGAGAAGGATTCATGAGACAAAAAGTCTTGACTCACAAAATCCCGAAGGCATCGTGACCGTCCACATGAGGACACGTGGCGAGCGACCAAGGTTTTGGGGAAATCCCTGAAAGGCGATTTTGGCATTTCGGGTACCGGGAGATACAAAGGGAAAGAGTCGGGACTCTTGGCTCATGAAATCCTGAAATAATGTAAGCCGTCGGATCAGGGGAGGATCACAGTTGTTGATCTCCCTTTGAAGTGGAATTTCGACATTTCAGGGTTCGATATTTCGACATTCCGGGACCCGAGAGTTTGAAGGGTCAAGAACTATTGTAGCCGGAATCACGAAATCCCGAAACGTGAAAACCCAAAAGCATTCGGAGGAATAACACTGGGTCACGGGACAGGTCCACGTGGATAGGATCCAAGCGGGGAGCTTGTCACTCACCAGCCCTTTCAAGGTTCGACATTTTGGAGTTTCGGGGTTTGGCATTTCGGATTTTTGGGGTTCAGCATTTTGGAAATCCCGAGGACAAGGAGTCGGGGCACTTTGAGTTGAAAACCCCCGAAGTGGGGCTGCAGTCACAGATTTTGGCATTTTAAGGTTTGGCTTTTCGACACTTCTGATGACAAGAAGCTGGGGATCTTAGTGTTGAAACCCCCGAAGTCGTGAAACTCGAAATCCCTTTTCGGAAAAGGTCGTGGTCATATCTGGTGACCGTGTGGAGGTGAAGACTCATGCCTAGTGCATTTCTTGTGCCGATGGAGTTTTCGTGAAGGACCTATGGATCGAATTTGTGGGGTCCCAGTGAGGGCCCGAAAGAACTAATTATGTTCCATGGATTCGAAGAAGAGCGATCCTGTGCGGATCCCGGCCCGAGGGTAGGGGGTCTGCGTCAAATGGTCATATGTCTGGGTATGCCATTGCCTAAAAGATCTTGCGAGTAGGGTATTTCTGGCCCTCACTTTTCAAAGATTGCATTACGACTGTCCATAAATGCCATTCTTTCCAAACTTATAACAAAAAAATAAGATATCATCCTTCTCCTTTACACCCTATAGTTTCCATTGGTCCCTTCACAAAATGGGGCATTGAATTCATGAAATGTAACCCTCACTCAGTTGGGGGGCATGGATACATCATTGTAGCTGTGGATTATTTCACTAAATGGGCTGAGGCGATGCCTAGATTCGATAACACCGGGAAAATTGTAGGAATGTTCATATTCAATGATATCATTACTCGGTTTGGTGCCCCCCAAGCTATCATTACTGATCATGGTAGTCATTTTAAAAATTTCATGATGTCTGAACTTACTGAAAAGTGGGTCTTCGGCATGAAAACTCAACCCCCTATTATCCACAGGCCAATGGCTAGGTTGAAGCGATAAACAAAGTCATTATTACTATGTTTCGACAGATGATAGGAGTTCATAAGATAAGTTGGCACACGATGTTGTTTTCATCATTATGAGCCTGCCGAACATCCGTCAAGTCTGCCACTGGGTTCACACCTTTCCAATTAGTTTATGGTATCAAATTTGTCTTGCCGATTGAATGTGAGATACCATCTTTGAAACTAGCTGTTGAACTTCTCCCAAACACCTCTGCTGAAGAGGAACGTCTATTGTAATTGACGCAATTAGATGAAACCCATCACGATGCTTCCCTAGTTATTGAGACTCAGAAAAAATGCGTTAAATCCCAATATGACAAACATGTAAAGCCACGTGTTTTCTCTGAAGGTGATCTAGTTCTCCTCTACGAACAAGATCATGATTTGCTAGGGGCCAAAAAATTCGAAGCTATGTGGCGAGGACCTTATATTTTCAAATGAGTGCTAGAGAAGGGAGCTTATGAGTTAGTGGATTATCATGGCATTCCTTTGAGTGAACCCATAAATGGGCTTTACTTAAAGAAGTACTATGCTTAATTCATTTTTGGATGATTGCTTGTATTTTTACTGTATCATACTTTTGTGTGCTACTTTTATGTTCTTTTTCATTATTTGGTTTCGACCCCTGACTGCTTACCTTGCGTTGTGCTTGGTTTCAATATGTCAGTGTCTTCGCTACCCTACATTGGTTTTGCTGATGGCACTAGTCGTAGTACTCAGAACTTAGCATCTGCTTCTTGGGCTATCTACGCACCTACGAATGAATTAATCAGTCTACACAGTGTTTGCCTTGGTCGTGCAACTAACAATATCATGGAATACAGTGCAGTCATTGAATTGTTGACCGATGTTGTTTCACTTGGAATACGTCATCTTATTGTACGACTCGATTTGCAGTTAGTAGTACTACAATTGAGTAATGTCTATGTTATTCGAAGTTCTACTTTGTTAAGGGTATATTTATGAATTCACCTCTTGGAATGTCATTTTGATTACATTGAATACCAACACATTCCTAGATGTCTGAATACATTAACATACGTATTAGCTAATTATGTGTTAGACAAACATTTGAGACACTTATAAATCCAATCACATTTTGTATATAAAGTAAGTAAGCCGGTAGAAGCCTCATGTATATATAACGATAAAAGTTTTACAAAAAGTGTTTTTTTCTGAAGATCAAAATGTCAAAAATGTGAAGCACATGGATTCATATAAAAATATAGCATCAAGGATGCTGCTCATGATAACACATGACTGCCCGTGCTACTCTATGGAGAAGTCAACTGATAGAACTAGATACACCCACTGTGTGGCACTGGTAATGTCTCGTGATCTCATCGATAGAGATATCTGGGACATCCACTGTCAATCCCTCCATGTTTTTCTTTATAGCCTCGTAGTCAATAGCGACCAATCCTGGTACCTCAAACCTCTCCCTTCACCTCTGGATGGGGGATGAACTTGACGGTAGGTGAGGTCCCACATCTGCATTGTCAAGAGCTTTTTGATTAGTCATCGGATTAAGAACCTAAAAAACATTTCATATTTAAAATTACAAAAACATTATTAAAAAAACAAATGTGCTTCTTACCTAAGTTCCCCCATTGAGAACCTTCAGGAAGAACGAAGTTTGGGTCAACTTTGAAGTCCAAACCGGCATATGCGTAATCATCCACCATCAACATCTGAGGTCTCAACCAATCAAAGAACACAACATTATATTTGACGATAGGCCCCGTCACATGTCAAGCCATGAGGTCACACCACCTCTTCATTCTTGGATCTTGTGGGGCCAAAATTCCCCACTCCACCTATAGATGCAAGTGTGGAACCCTCTCTAGGAAGAAGGACACCAAAATTGACCCATATCCGAATTGTTTGAGGTCACCCTTTCTACACTTGGTTAATTTTTTCTTCATACTCCTGAGCACCCCGTCACACTAGTTAAAGACATCGGGCTCCATGCACTCCACTGTGTACTGAAAGTAGCTCTGAAGATCCATGTGAGAATATGCACTCCTTTCCATACATGAGATGGTGAAAAGGATGGTCCATAAGGGTAAGTCCCGGACATCCCTAATAGTGACCTTGCCGCTACGTTTCTTAACCTATGGTACACAATATTTCTGAATGTACTCATTCATCAGTAGACCACCACCCCTGTTGCCTGTCAAAGTCACATGGGATCCACAGTGAGACAACCCCGACAAAAAATAGATATCCTCGATATCTAGACTGAGTATGTAGGCTCCCACATAGAATACCTGCTAATCCACATCCCACATGTGGACTAAATATTCAAGCAACCTCAATTGGGCCCTCATGCCTTGAATTTTGAAGAACTTCAACAGCCCATACTGTTGGAGGGAATTAACTATTCCCGGGTCATTCCCAATGAAGTAATCATCATCCTCATGTTCTCTCTCCCTCCACTCCAACATTCTGACTGTCAAAAGCCTGCATTGGAGCCACAAGGAGAAGTTAACATCTTTATTTTGCCTCCCTGTAATTTTTTATTGGCCAAACATCCATAAGAAATTTTTGAGCTGCGCACGACGTAGGTGAAGGCACCCACACAGTGCAGAATCACCACAGGTCAGCTGTAAGGCCACCCGTGAAAACCTATGATTGTCATAGGGAACGATACAAGCCATCTGTGACGATCTCCACGTGCACATACCCTCATAAAATTTAACTGAAAAACTACGTTTAACCAATAAAAAAAAATTTAATCCATGGCAAATGAAGAGGACAAGAAGATCACCTTTTCAGCAGAAGCCATTCGTCAAATGATTGATCGTGCCTCTTGCAATCTCCAGTGGAAGTTTGAGGAAAAATAGGGGTTTTGGGACAATTTCTGGGTGAAATTACAATGGAATGGTAAAAATAGGTTTTTATCCATATTTATTAACTTTTTCACTTTTCCATTCATATTTTATATTATTTTATGCATTTCTCCCAAACCCTAAAGTCCTAACAACATTACAAGTGTTTGATTTTTCGTAGATGAGAGATCTAGGAGTGCGAATGATGGAACACAGATACATTTCTTGGTTTGTTTTTACATTTGTCGCAGGTACAGATCCTTTTAGGGTTTTTTAGAAAAAAACTCCGATCTTAGGTTTTGTTCTTTCTCATGCTCATAAATCAATGAGAACGGAATTGAGTATACTTTTTTCATCTTTTTCGTACTCGTGATGGTAACACGAAAAATGACACCCATGGAATGTCCTTTAAGCTCTTTTCACGCTCCGTAAAAATGAAAAGCTTGCCGAGCGACCTTGTTCTTTTCATGCTCGTAAAAGCATTTGAAGAAAACGTTTGATGGGTGGTAGGTTATCACTTTTTTGGTCTCATCAAACTAATTTATGAAAAATGAACTGAGAGATTTCTCTTTAAGTATTTTTCAGACTCTTTAAATATGAAAAACCCCTGAGTTTTCGTTCTTTGGACTCATTAAACAAACATCGAGAGACCCATATGGGACCAAAAATATCCTTCTTAGGGTTCGTTAAAAATACTCTGAGGGACTCATCCGAAGGATGAGATTACATCAACAAGCATATGCTATCCTCGTCAAGATTGTGTAAAAATAAAGAGTTACTTGCCAGAAATGGTGGGCGAAAATTTGGGAAAGAAATGTGTCTCTGTACTTGTGTTAGTGGTAGTAATCGTTTCTCTTGAACATGACCCCCCCTTCATCATTTGTATCTGGGTTGGGAAATCCATTTGTCTCTCATTTGGCCTTCCGCAAGTTCATATCTTGGGTCATCCTTGAGTCAATTATGCCAATACCATCGTCATGTCACTCATATGTTCAAGAGAATTCCAACCCCAAACAAGCCCTCTATCGATTCAACCATCTACAGTTATAAATTCCTACCATGTCGGCCTTCCCTGTGTTAGTTTCAAATCATTTTCATACTTTGATCTACCTCAAATCTGTTACTTATTTCATGTCATTGATGGGGGATACATCAAGGACATCCCATGACGATTCTTTTCCTGTCGACTTCAACTCATTATCCGAGAACAAGACTTAGAAATAAATTAGTACCTTAGAGCCTGCATGCCTCAATGGCAGGTATCTTCGCTTTCGACAGTGGGTTCATATCATTGACCCCTGATTGAAAGATTCCATCGAATGTTGGACTTCATCTCATTCATTCACATTCATTGGATTGTACTAAGGTTTCTTGGGAGTCATTGACATCAATGGTGATTTCCCTCGCACTTTTTAACATTTTTCATCAAGGGTTGGTAATCAAGTGGTTTCTTCCATGTTTGACTTCAACACCTGTAATCACATGGAAAGATTCGTACTTACGGACGAAGAAATTGAGGACCCTAGATCTTATCATCCTGGTCTAGGTTGGGATGGAGTATTCATGATTTTTATTGACACATAGATCCACTTTGTTCTCATGGCTATGTTCGAATTTGAATTTTCTAGAGCATAGATCCACAGTGTATTCTTGGTGGCTATGCATAATATTGAAGACATGGATCCACAATGTATGATTGGTGGCCATGACTGACATTTATGATTCAAATCACTTGTATTCTGAGCATGGGAATTCCTACCTCAGAAATGGTATGATATTATGCAGATGCTTGATTGTTTGCAGGTTCCCGATTGGTGCGCTCCTTGTTACGACACACACACATTCTACAAAGTATTTTAGCTGTCATGAGTTCTAGCCTCATACTTTGGGGGGCATTCTGTTACACATTATTTTGGTCACCCCAGTGATCCTTTTATAGAATGTGTTCATGTTCCCAAAAGAGATTTCTTTCATGATAAAAGTGACTGTCTTTCTCTTCTTATAAATCCTATTAACCGATATCGTTGCAGGCTACACTATACGTAGGGTGCGGCAATGCCTGATCGACACATGATGCCCTGAAATTGGTTTGCGGAGTCTCCGTAGGATGTCCTATAGCCAGGGTGCGACGATGCTAAAAGAATAATAAAAGGTCAAGCTTCACGAAATTTCTAGAAGGGGATCTTCTAGAGGATGAGGTAGCTTCTGAATATATGGGATCTTACTCACTTCTCTTATTTGGTGGGATTATCCTAATCTCTTTAACCATCTCTCTCTCCCCTATATAAAGAGGGATTTCTCATGGAAAAGGCTAAGGCTAATGAAGGTTGAGTAGGCTAAGAATTGTGTGAGGAATTCTACTTCAGTTGATGCTTGAGGGATTCATTTTAGTTCATCAAGTTATTGAGGATCTTCTTCATACAAGTTTGGAGAAAGTGTGTTTGTTGGAGAAAAGGACCACTGAAAGGGGATCTTGCAAAATCAAGGCTATTTGATTTTATCTTCCACTTTTACTTAATATAATACAATGGCATGTTTCTTTCCCATAAAATCATTCTCATTTTATTGCATGATTCCTTGATCACATGCATAAGTTTTCATTGAATATACTATTGTTGTGTTCACTTTGGTTGGTTTGTGTTCCCTTGTATATCCAATATCACAAGAGCACCGAAGTGGAGCGAGGAAAAAAAAGATACAAGGAATCGATATTTAAATGGTATGTCATTCATCTCTTGTTTGATAGTAAATTCAATGATTATAGCTTAGGGAAAGCATCATGTCCTGTCTTGTTTTGTTCTAGATCTAGGTGGGTCTAGGGAGATTAGTTTATGTCTGCATTTACCTATAAATCCAATAACAAAAGGGTAGGGCTGCTCCCCCTGAGTTTAATGGAAAAAAATTAACTTTCTTCTTTGGGGTTGCTCCCCCGAACCTATAGCACTTAATAACACTTCATTTTTATGGTCTCTTTCTTCCTTGGAGATTTTTCGTGGATTTAGGATGTATATGTTACTTGGCCTTCTTCTTGCAGTTGCAACCAATCTTCTTGAACCTTCTTCTTTGATTTTTCATCTTTGTGAGTCAAACGTGAGAGTATATCCTTTATCACACATTTTACTAGCACTGAGTAGATTATGCTTCAAGTCTTCAACCAATAGGACATTCTTTGCTTTTACATTTTTTCTTCCAAGCTATACTACACCTTTTCCAATTATTTTGGCAGATGAGTCATCTCCAAA
Organism: Picea sitchensis; assembly: GCA_010110895.2. NCBI lineage: Eukaryota > Viridiplantae > Streptophyta > Pinopsida > Pinales > Pinaceae > Picea > Picea sitchensis. Next base: position 16,779 of record SNQJ01S0051479.1, on the reverse strand, counting down.
TGCAACATTGCCACCCTTTCTCTTCAAGCTGATGAATTTGTCTTGATCCCCGTTCATGTGTGAAGAACATCCACTGTCTATGTACCATTCCTACTCTTCTTTACATTCTTCAATGGTCAATTCTATTTGACAATATTCATTGGTTGGAATCTCTTTCCTTCTCCACACTGTGTGTTGATGATTAAAATCGCAATGAGGATTTCACCTGCAAAGTATTGCTAAGCCTATTATTAAACTATGTCAATGATATATATACAATACTAGTAGGTGGGACCCCCTTGTAGATTGGAGGATCATAGATAGTCTTATTACACATTTTATGATGCTGTTTTGGTGATGCTCACAGGGTTCTACATGATCGATGGTGAAATCTTGGTTTTATTTACGAAAGATGGCAGATGGATAATGGATTTTGTATGTTGGTTCTGTTGCTCTAAACTCTAAATTCCATGTATGAATGGCTTATATTCATTTTTATTACATTTCTATTTGCGCCATGATTTATTACCTATTACACCTACACAAGACATATATTAGTTATAACAAGAGACAAGAGCAATATGGAAAAAAAAATCCAAGAAGAAGGAACTAAACTATGCTATACTATATGCATTTGAAATTAAAGAAATTGATGTTAGTCATAACTAGAAATGTTAGTGGCTATGTGATTTTGTTGAGTTATATGAGGTGCATGTGATATATGTTATAGTGTGGTTTTTGGGCAATGGTTAGTATGGATCGGGTGGCGCAATTGGAAAGAAATGTATGGAAGTTTCGATGCATGGATTAATGGTTTGGATGTTGTCGTGTACTACGTAATTGAATGAAGGGAGGATGAAAGTGACATGCAATAAATGCATGTCACTCCATACTTCTCCCACTAGATGTCACCCTAGCTTGGTTATTGTTCATTTGATTTTTGTTGTGATTAAGCTTCAATATTTAGGTGTGGAAGGAACTACTAATCCCAGCTCGCATTTTTAATGCCATTTGGTTACAGGTATGTTTTTTTCTCCCATCCATGAACTCGCTTTGTTTATGAAATAAACGTTGGCTCAATTATGTATTGGTATGTGTTTTCTTGAGGCCGACAACTGTGTAAATGAAGGGTGTTTTCTCTTGAATGTTTGTTTGTGTTATTTGTTGCAATGAAAAAACTGATGGTTGAAGTCGCGATTTAATTGGTTGTTCTGTGTGGTGGAAGTCGTGATGGCTCTCTATTGTCTTTATGGATTTTTATTGGAGGGTTTCATTTAGTTTGGCCTTGCTAACCATCTCCTCACAGTCATTGTAACCACACCCAGTTGTATTTGGTGTTATGGGGTTGTTGTGTATGATTTGAACCACCTTTTGGTCACTGCATATCATTTTCCACCTGATTGTGAGCTCATTTTACATTATTGGTATCCACATAGTTGGTTATGGGTGGATATTATGACAAGAATCTTGCTTTGGGGTTGGTTGGTATTACCTAGGCTCTGCAGTTTTATCAACATTATTCGACTATTGGGGAAAAAACTCGAGGGTTATGCCCTACATGCTCTCGGTGTTGGTTACTAGCCAGTAAGAAACCTCTGCTCTCCTGCATTGTGGTCTACCCTACCTGGTGTGAAATGTCACCCTGTCTTGCAAGCTAAGGGTTATAAATATTATGGTTCCACGGTGCTTGTATCAAAGTCTCTTGTTGGCATAGGGGAATACCCAGGGTTCAACTCTTAACAATGCACCAACAAAACCTCGATTACCGACCCTTTCGGAAACACCTGTGAAGCAGGCGAGGTCTCACCCAAGGTAGAAGAAGGGGGGGTTATAGCGCGCAGGTGTTTGTAACCAAGATGGGACACAGATCTATGATAATAACACTTCATAGGGTATTCTATTATCACTTAGAAGATGACATGCATTAGTTTCCTAATCTTAGTAACATTGCAGAACATATCCAAGAATAGATCTAGCGTAGTAATAACAAAGATTAAGCACTTCAACCACTTATCACATAGAATTAAGTTAGATCTAACATTCATTTATCCTTAACACGAGTAAAGCACTAAGAAGCAAAAAATCTATCTATCATACATAATCATCAAGCACTAAGAAGATTCATAACATAAACAACACAACACAAAACAAACCAAAGACACAAGATATACGTGGTTCACCCTAGTGTGGGGTTACGTCCACCAACTGCTTCGTCTTCTTTATTATTCATCAATATCTTACATTTTGTTACTCCTATGCACCAAGACACATATTTGAGCTTCGTAGTGGACATGAGATATATGCATTGAGCACTAGATCCTCCTTCCAAACTAGGTCAAGGCACAGAGCCATCTCTCTATCAAGAAAAAAGCCTTAACACACAAACATTCCTTTGCACAAAGCTACCCAATTTACTTTCACTTAGCTACGAAATCCTTTGAATCTCTTATACAATACATTCTTACTTATTTATACTTTTACAATCTCTTACAATAAGGCCTAATCATGGGTAAAACCCATGGGCCAACATCCCATAACCCATTACAAAAACCCTAGAAATCCCCTTACTGGGTCCACATAGCCCGCAAAATAAATGAGATCCGCGATCTTAGCTCCGCCTGGGTGCTCCTTCTTTGAACAATGTGTCGCAGTTCAAAAGTGGTCCAAGCCTGACCAAGGTTTCCTCAAAACTTGGTCGAGGGCCAACAAGCCCACAACACTCACCTGTGACTCATCCTGAGCCACTCAATTTTGGTCAATGTTGCTTCGAAGGCCTCAAGCTTAAATCGAGCTTCCTCGACTTTCTACTTCGCCTGAGTCTCCTGCTCAGCGAGCTCCTGGATCATCTGCTATGTAATAGGCCCTTCCCGGTGTTGTTCTACTATTGCAACCACTTTGTCCAATTGCGAGCTATGTCCATCAATCTCTTCGAACACCTTGCAGGCTTCGACCTGCACATGTTGCAACTTCTGTGTGACTTCCATTACCTTTCCCTGGAGGGAAGTGATATGTTGTTGTACTATGCAATACTCCTGGGATATTTTCATTCTTTCAATTGTGGTGAGCAGTTTCATTTCTGCCTACATGAAAAATGCCTGCTGTTGCACCTCTTGTAGCTGTGCTTCCAACTTTCTTAGTTTTGGATCCTTGGAGAGGCGTTCATATATTTTCACACTTCTATCAATATTATGTTTGCAATCCTAGGTGAGGGCTCTTATCCTTATTACTGTGTTCTTAGAAATTTCCTCCCTCTAATCGTGCACTTTCTGCAGGGTGCTCGACACTTCTTGAGCCTCCAATTCTACTATCCTGGCTTGAAGCTACTGGATGATCTCAACGAGTTTCACTACTTGAGCCTCGACTGACTCCTATTCCTCTTGTGCCAAGCCTGGCATAGAGTGACATGATTTACTCACTACCTCTTTGACTGCAGCCTGTTCTGCGAGAAACTGTTCCTTTTCTCTCTGTAGCTGGGCTCTGTCCTTCTGGAGCATCACCTGGAATTCTTCTCTCTCACTTTCATAAGTGGCCACACTGTATTGTGCTACTCGTAATTGTTCTAAGACTTTGTATTTCTCTTGTTTCAAGGATTATGTAGCCTTCTCCTTCTCTTCCTATATTTTCTGAAGTTGAGCTTCTACCACATCTACAAGTCTTCTCAATTGGGCTGGTTCATCCCCCAATTTTGTAATTTGTGACGCAGTAGGTATTGCGTGGACCGAATGAACAA
>SNQJ01S0051479.1:0-13020 GCA_010110895.2 Picea sitchensis | reverse complement strand
CTCTACACCTCTGACTCTCCCTCCCCCTCTCTCTCCTTCTCTCCCTCTCTCTCTTTCCCTCCCTCTCTATTGGCATAGGGGTAGACCCAGGGTTCAACGCTTAACAACTCACCAACAAAACCCCAACTATCAGCCCTTTTCGCAACACCTGCAAAGCAGGCGAGGTCTCACCTGAGGTAGAAGCAGGGGGGGTTACAGGACGTAGGTATCTGTAACCAATATGGGACATAGATCTATGATAATAACACTTCACAAGGAGTTCTATTAACACTAGAAGATGACATGTATTAGTTTCTAAACCTTAGTAACATCACAAAATATATCCAAGATTATATCTAGTGCAGTAATAACAAATATGAAGAACTTCAAACACTTAGCACATAGAATTAAGTTATATCGAACATTCATTTATCCTTAACACAAGTAAAGCACTAAGTCTCAACAGATCTATCCATCATACATAATAATCAAGCATTGAGCAGATTCATAACATAAACAACACAACACAAAGAAAACCAAGGACACAAGATATATGTGGTTCACCCCAGTGTGGGGCTACGTCAACCAACTGATTTGTCTTCTATTATTGTTCAATCTCTTACATTTAGTGACTCATGTGCACTAAGCCAGAGAGTCAAGCTTTGCATAGGACAGGAGATCTATGCATTGAGCACCAGATCCTCCTTCCAAACTAGGTCAAGGCACATAGCCAACTCTCTATCAAGCACAGAGCCTTAACACACAGACATTCCTTTGCACAAAGATACCCAAGTTACTTGCACTTAGCTCTGAAAGCCTATGAATATATTCTACAATACATTCTTACTTATTTATACTTTTAAAATCTCTTACAATAAGGCCTAATAATTGGTAAACCCCATGGGCCGACATCCCATAACCCATTACAAAATCCCTAGAAAACCCCTTACTGGGTCCATATAGCCCAAAAAATAAATGAGATCTACGATCTTAGCTCTGCCTGGGCACTCCTTCTTCGAACAATGTGTCGAAGTTCAAAAGTGGTCCAAACCTAACCAAGGTTTCCTCAAAACTTGGTCGAGGGAAAACAAGCCCCCAACACTCACCTATGACTCATCTTGAGTCACTCAGTTCTGGTCAATGCTACTTCGAAGGCCTAGAGATGCCTCAACTTGTTGCCTCACCTGAGCCTCCTTCTCAGTGATCTCCTGGATCTTATGCTCTATAATAGGCCCTTCCAGGCGCTATTCTATTATTACAACCACTTGGTCCAGTTGTGAGCCTTGTCCGTCAACCTCTTCGAACACCTTGTAGGCTTCATCCTGCATAGGTTGCAGCCTCTACGTGAATTCCATTACCTTTCCCTAGACGAAAGTGATATGTTTTTTTGCTACACATTTCTCCTAGGATCTTTTCATTCTTTCAACTGCGGTGAGCAGCTTCATCTGTGCCTACATGGAAAATGTCTTTTGATGTGCCTCCTATAGTTGTGCTTCCATCTTCCTTAGATCCGGATCCTCGGTGAGGTGTTCATATGTCTACGCGCTTCTATCACTCAGTTGTTTGCACTCTGAGGTGAGGGATCTTATCCTTATTACTGTGTTCTTCGTGGTTTACTCCCTCTGATCGTCCACTTCCTGCGGGGTGCTCGACACTATCTAAGACTCCAATTATGCTATCCTGGCTTGAAGTTGTTGGATGGTCTTAGTGAGCTTCAGTACTTGAGCCTCGACCGACTCATATTCCTCCTGTGCCAAGCATGGCTTAGAGTGGCATGATTTAATCACTACCTCTTTGACAACGGCCTGTTCTGCGAGAAACTACTCCTTTTCTCTTTGTAGTTGGGCTTTTTCCTTCTGGAGCATCGCCTGAAACTCTTCTCTCTCACTTTCATAGGCGGACACACTGTACCGCGCTACTTTTAATTATTATAAGACTTCATATTTCTCTTGCTTCAAGGATTTTGTAGCCTTCTCCTTCTCTTCCTAGATTTTTTTAAGTCGAGCTTCTGTCGCATCTACAAGTCTTCTCAATTGGGCTGGTTCATCCCCCAATTCTGCAATCTGTGATGCAGTAGGTACTACACGGACCGCACAAATAACTTGTTGTACTTCTTTCAATTCCTTTTCGATCCTTCCATATAGATCCTCCTTCTTTTCTCCATATCTCTACAAGATATCCTCGGAAGCATCCTACATAGATCCATAGACCAAAGTGATATCATCCTCCATAGCATGGCCTTTAACTGGGGCTTATTAGCATGCATCTTCTTCCTTGTTGAAGGTTTCTTTGGAGAAACCTTCCTCTTCTGCGGTGTTACTATCCTAGCAGGTCGATCCTTAAGTTGAGGGGTGGTAGCTTCACCTCCTCCTCCTCCTTCTTCTCCTTCATTTCCTCCTCCCTTCCCTTTTGCTTCATCTCCTCCTCCTCCTGGTGAGTCAGATCCATTATCTTTAGAGGCATTGTCCTCCTCATCGGTCTCTATATCCCGGAATTCCTCCTTATTTTTCTTCTTCTTCATCCCACTAGATTGTTTGACATGCTCGACCCGGGTGACTCTAGGGCTTACTATTGTGTCAGTGTTGGTGCAATTATTTGCATAATATATTACCAAACACAAATTATCAATCGATATTCGTAATCAAAAGAGTTGATGCACTATATGTGTCGATAACACATAGGTTTCTATGTATGTTTAGTATAGATTAGATAAGAAAACCAACAATAACAAAACACTCTATTTTCAAAGATAACACTCTTCACCCAATTCAGAAATTAGAAAGCAAAACTTGCAATCATACACTCAAAAGATTTTGCTCAGATAATGCCTTGTCCATTTACAAGCTCATGAAGTGGAAATATGGACTTTGAATTAGTTATATGTAGCTTCTACTCTTAAAAACAACTAGCAAACAAATATGGGCACACTTCAACAATGCCACTCTGAACTTATGAGAGAAAACCGATAACAAAACTTCTCAAGCAAACAGTGAATCAAAATGTTCTTTCTTAGGTGACAAATCTGTTCATTAGAGGCTCATGAAATGAAGAGATGAACTTAAGATCTATATCCTGGAGAAACTAAAATAACAAGTGGGATGCTCCATTAAATCTCATGTATGGTGAAATATGGAGATCCAATTGTTCCTGCATTACCACACTTTGCAACAAATTCGAATAGTGAAATCAAACAAAATATCATGAAATCAAAATAACAAATACATGAAATGAAAATCTACACTAACAATTTACAATAAGCTTACCAAGCTGGATCGATGTCCCTTGCCGATGAAAACATGGAAACTTTTATATCATCATATGTTAACTTCTAAGAGAGACAAAATTATTGAATTCAATCTTGCATTAATCTCCAACAAGCAGGTTTACAAAAAGAGTCTTCTCATGAATCCATTCTACATCATAACAATTCTCCTTTAAGAACCATTCTTACATCATGATAATTCCTCTCTACTCATACCTATGAGGTCTTATTTATACATAAAATCCATGGAGGAATTTATGAAATCGAATCCCCAAACTAAGAAAACAATTTTTACAATTTTAGGATAAATCCCAAAAATCTGTGTTTTTTAACAATTTGGGCAGATTTGAGTTAGTCCCCCACCAATATCTCCCAAAAAAATTATAATTTTGCAAAAAGGCCTTTGTTTTATTCAATTTGTTATATTCAGGACAAAACCCATGTTTTAGAATTTCTATATCTGATACCATATGCATGAAAATCGAGGCGCAAGTTGACAGATTGAGTTTTTTTTATAATTTTGGCAGAATCATTCCCCCTGAGTTGGAGGTCCACACGTGTGATATGGGTGAATTCGGACCCATGTTTCCTCATGAAAACATCATTCTGGACAAAACCCATGTACTCGATTTTCCTCTAGAAGCTTTCCAAAATTTTGAATTATTTCTAGTACAGGATTAGCATAGGCTGGTACCGGAATAGGTGGAGCCTTGGTACTGGAATAGACTGGGTACCAAATCATGCTTCTTAAGAGTAAAATTGATTAATATCATACATAATCAATCATTTAATTGAATTAACTCAATAAAACTAAACAAATCATGCTTTAATCATAAGTTACCTCTTATGCACGTGAACAAGGTCATCAAGTGTATCATGGAGGAAACAGTCAATTAGATACACATGGAATAGGTAAAATAGGGTCATATAGAAGGTAATATAGAGCATTATAAGTGTCAAAATGGAGACTCAACATTCCCCCTTGCTTAAGTCATTGCATGTCCTCATGCAACAATGATCTTCAAAATTTCACAATTGATGATACTCGTCACGCAATCAAGCATTCCCTGAAGTTAAGTCTTATCCAATCTGTTTTCAATCAAAATTAGGAGAAAGGGCTGGATGTGACTCTAATACAATTATAGGATAGTGTCCAAGAGTTTTCATAATGAATTTGACTAATAGGCCCCCTTGGCTAGATTACCTTTAAAACAAAAGTGATATAAGCATAACTTAGATATCATTTGAAGAGAGGAACACATAAAAGAATACATCCCAAGATGATTAACTTGTTTCTTATCCAAGTTTGTAGGGATGAAGCTCTTCTTGTTTAGGTAAGTTGAATTACATATAATGAGGGTCCCACTTCTCATGCAAACCTATTTATTTTAAAGATAGAACTCTAAAGTGGATACTTGAAGGTTCTTAAGAACATCATCCGAGAGATATAAAGGTCATCTCCTAGCCTTGATTTGATAATGATTACTTCATAATGATACCCAAGGGTTTATGTTTAGTTTTAAGTGTGCCACTTTATGTTTTTCAACTCCCTTTACCCTGCATCGCCTCGCTGCCAGCAGACCTGTTCAGTACCCTGACAGGTTTACCTTAGTATCATACAAGCATGGCCCCACTGCCAACAGGCCTATTCAGTACCCCAGCGGGTTTACTTGTACTTCCTGATACTTCCTTTTTGTTATATTACTCAAAAGATTTAGAATAATGTATATTGTTCATTGACAGTTTTTAGAGTATAAGGAAGGAAGGTGGTACGAGAGTGTTTTAGATTTATTAGGCACATAATTAATTGTTTGCAATTATCCCAAGGGTGACATCATCCACATTCAACTTAAATCATCAGCTATTCAATGTATAATGTAATGTCTCTGATAATGACTAAGAGGTCCCTCTAGTTAATCCTATTAGGGTTCTCATGAAAGTTCATTGCGGTTTTTCAAGGGCGATCCACCACATGAGGTTTTCATCAATACCTCTCAAGAGAAACTTGTAAAGATAAACTTGGATAAGAACTTGTTGAATCAACTAGGTTAGTACTATACATAATGGTGTCACCACTTTTCAATGGATATTTCAATTAGCAATCACTNTGGATAGTACATGTCATTCCATTTCTGGTGGTATGTGGAATGTCACATAACTCCTCACGGTTTGAGAGTTATGGCCTTACGAAGTTGGAGGACCCTCATATGTCATCTAGAAGCCCCAAAAGGTCAAAGTAGTCAAAGTGGTTGTTGGCCCTTGACCAAGTTTTGGGGAATACTTGGTCATATTTGACCATTTTGGGACTTCGACAGCCTGTCAAATATGGAGCACGATGCAAAGCAGAGATCACGAGATCTCGACCCACTTTGGGTCCTTTTTGGATTTTTGGGTTAATGTAATGGGAAAGGGATGTCAACCCATGGGTTTACCCACACTTAGGCCCACTTTTCTATATATAAATAGATGCATAGGTGAATTAAGTAAGGGGTGATAATTTGGATCTATGTGATCGAAGAGTTGTAAGTAAGCTAAGTGCTGGTAATGATTGTAAGTGCTCCGTGCATATTGTAAGGGGCTAAGTGCAAGATATTGTAGAAGGCTCTATTATTTAGCGCAAGGAAGAAGGATCTAGTGAGTTGCGTAGATATTCTATCCTGTGCAAAGTAAGGATTATTGAAGCTCTATGTTGTAACTTCTTGATCGAAATAATAAATAAGAAGACTTTGTGGACATATCCCCAGGGTGGGGGTGAACCACGATAACTCTGTTTGTTGTGCTTTGTGCTTCGACCCGATGTATGCCTTGATGTGTTTAGATAGTTATTCTTTGTGTTTATGAGTTATGAATGAATATTAAGTATGATATATAATATTCTTAGTGCTTGATCTGCTGAAGTTAAGCTATCATTTTTTGGTTGAGTGCCAAATCACCTTAGATCTAAGTACATACTGCGATGCTCCGTGCCATCTGCGAAGTGTTGAATAGTGATGGATAATCTATATTAGGTGATTTCTAAGCGTTATAATCACATATTTGTGTCCCAACTAAGGTTTCAGACATATGAGTCCTACAACCACCCCACCTCTACCTCAGGTAAGACTTCATCTGCTTCGCAGGTGTTTCCAAAAGGGTTGGTAGTTAGGGATTTGTTGTTGTGCTCTTCAGCGTTGAACCCTGGGTATTCCCTGTGCCAACAAATGGTTCCATTGCTGAGACCCAAAACTGTGATTGCTAGGAACTGAGAAGAAGAAGCTTTGTGCAAAATAAGCTATGTGCATAGATCTGTTGCCTAGCACGCAGTATTCTACTTGACCTGTGAAGCTTTGTGCCAAGAAAGAGGTCAAATCTACAAGAAAGAGGTCAGATCTGTAAGAAAGAGGTCAGATCTACAAAAAAGAGGTAAGATCTGTAAGCTCTGTGCTCTGATAAAGGTAAGAATAGTTAAATATCTTAGATCTAAAAGCTTTGTGCTCTATAGAAGTAAGATAAGTGGAAATTTTTATTTCTGAAGCATGAATTTAGGTATGATTGATAGATTTTTGCCTAGCTTGAAAACTAGGGCATTAATAGATGAAAGAAATATTGATATGAATAGATCTGATAAGAATAATGATAGATATGGTATACCTATGCATAGAAAGAATGTTTGGACTAACAAATGGATGCAGGACCCTAGAAAGAATTTTTTGCAGACCAACCACCATGATCCTAGCACACAGTAAAGGAAAAGTTGGGGATCATTGAGGAGGAAGAGAGGATTAACTCTTTGTTATAGTTGCAGAAGACCAGGACATCTTACCAAAGAATGTCCTGGGAGAAAACCTAGTTGCCTCTATTGTAAGGTTGTGGACCATGAAGTACTGGATTTCCCTAGAATGATTGATAGACTTAATAAGATAAATATGGAATAAGAAAACCCTGAAGGAGATTCAGAGACTAAGAATATAGTAGAACCCCAGAAAGAATTAGAAAAGATGCTATTGCAGATAAAAGACACCTTGAATGACCACATACATGTTAGGTATCATAAATCCTTAAAGAAAAATAATGCATCGAAGTAAGGATGGGAGACTTCGACATTGACTATGTTTTGGATGAGGAAACACAGGTGAATGTCATGATAGAAAGAACTTGGGAAGCTATAGGAAGACCTGCTATGATCCCTTCACTAAGTGGAATAGGGTTATTCAGAGGAAAACTGGTGAACTTATGTGGAAGGCTCACTCAGGTATCTATGAATGCTAATGGAACTTCGACAGAGGAATATTTCGAGATTATCAGGTTTATTAAGGATAACGCCCCATTTACTATGTTACTTGGAAATATGTGGATTGAAAGAACTCAAGCCATAAAGAAGGAAGAAGGAAAAGTTTTAGAACAACAAAGACAAGAGTTAAAAGAACTCATGACCAGGAAGATCCAACAGTTGATTGAAGGACAAGAGAACAGATTGAAAACATCTCACATCTAAAACCCATATTTCAAAATTCTCAGAGCACCAGAGGACTCACAGAAGATTGAAGTCTCTATCACAGATAAAGAAGAGATGTTATCCACGAACCCTAAGAAAGAACCTCAACAACACGAAGTGACTATATCCAAGGAAGATAGGAATCAGAATGGGAAAAGAACCACTGAAATGAAGCTCACTGGAAAGAAAGCTAAAATTTTAAGTAAGAAGAGGGCGAAGATTGAAAAGTTACAAGAAATCCCAGATGGAACACTATAGAAGGAAAATCACAGGAATTGAACTTCGCCGAGATATCAGAACAACGACATGGGTCACTTCACAATGGCGAAGCGATATAACCATTGGAAGCCAATATATCCATTCGACTACCACTCCAAACATGCCAAAAATCATTTATGGCTCACCACTAGATCGTTAGATCATGCCATATGAGCAGAACACCAGTTAATGCTACCTCATATCTGTTGTAAGAAGACCGTTTCTAAGTTCCCTACTTAGTCCATCACACCATGCACCGAAGATAATTTTTGCTAAATGAGAATTTGGGCCCGAAACTTGAGATTACTTCATTCGGTGATCACTACCTTGTTTCCATACTATTCATTGTAGTCTCTGAAGTCATTTTCACACCTGAGCTAGTCGACCCCAGCTTATATGTCGGACAAGCTTAGCGCTACTGAGAAAGTAGTTGAAGAAGTTTTGATTGACTTAATGATTGAGAGAGTCATGTAGGAAAGAAGAACATCCACTGACATTCAAGCATCATCCATGACAGGAGTACAAGCCTCCCCATCGACTGCTCGAGTAGGGACATCTCGAGCTGGCTCAGAACGAAGAACTAAGCACAAGGATGACATCGCAAATGACAATCTTATCCCACTCATTCTACCAATGTGCTCACCCCCTCTAAGAAGTGCCATCAACCATGACAACATACCCTGAGAGTTCGAGTACACTTTGATCACCGCGTACCTTCCGAAAGGAGTACGCGCAGTCTGTGCTAAGTAGGATAAGCTTGCAACACTGAAATTTAGTGATTTTAACCTCAAAGATTGTAAAGCTTACAACATGTTAGATATGCATAAGTACTTAACTAGGACCAAAGGAAAGAACTCTAAGATTTCCCCACAGTCATGGACCTAGAACATTGCACAGTCCACACTCCTTAATGTAATGAATATCCCACACTTCAACAGACACCAGGAAGTCAATGCATGTGTCAAGTTGCTGCTATCCTACTACCATGGAGGATACTTATGGCTAGACTGCTGCGTCACTGTGGATCCAACCTTAATCAATCAGATCATAGGACTTAGTATGCAAGGCCCTAACCCACATGATTTTTACCCAGGAAAGACATCAGACCGAGCACTAGCGCAGAGGATAAAAGAAACTTATGGCCATGTTGAGAAAGACACACGAGGCTACAAGGTAGCCTCTATCTAGAATGACGCAGTGCGCCTTGCCTATTAGCTAATCGTGGGAAAGCTAGTTCACAAGAACATACCAACACAAGTGATTGGATTCGTAGTTGACTTCGCAGGGAAATGCATCGAGGGACTACAGATGAACTGGGCACAGTATCTTGTAAACCAACTAGAGCTTGATTGCGGAGAAGCGCAATACCAAGGGTATGCATTCCACTTCAGTTGGTTTCTCATACTAATCACCTTCATCACTTGGGAGCTACCAGAGGGTGCCACTTTCCTGGAGATCAAACCCTTCGAACCACTGGCCGTAAAGTTTTGTACGCTATGGTACTCTAACGACATGAACAAACAGTGGCAGTCCAATGCTGTCTTCCATGCCTATTACAACCAATTGAAGAATGCAATCCAGTCTACACCGTGCATCACCCTGAACACACTTCATAGGTTTAGACCCTTAATGAAGTTCAACGCAGATCGCCACTTTATATACCTAAATCCAAGCACTAATGAGCACCAAGAACAATTTCAATCTTATTATAAGTTGATAGAAGAAGACTTGGAACAGATTACCAAAGAATGGTCGTCGGACCTCCTTGTTTCAGTGGACCTCGTAGAAATGTCCGACAAGGAGAACTCTAAAACTATGTTGAATACACCTGGACCGAGTAAGACTAAGAAGGATGCTAAAGTTCAAGGTATCCATAGCACATCTATGAAGACCACTTCGATATCACCTGCGCAAGGAGGTGATGGTGAAGAACTAGGTAGGACAGAAGTCGAGAAAAATAAAGGCGAGGTTACTCTGCCTAGAGAGGAGGAGGATCCCTCTAAGAAAAGGAAGAGTACCCCACCAAAGCCCTCATCCCGAAAGAAAGAAAAGGCTACCCGAACTACATTTAAGACTACCCTCACACTAGATGACTTCGAATTCTTAACCGTTACACTGAATGATGCTTCACAAGAGATTGTAGAAAGACAAGAAGCGAAGTAGGAGGATCTATTTAGTTGAATCAAGGGAGAACTTCAAGGACTGCAGTAGGTACTCCAGTCCATCTGAGCAACTTCTATTGCACCCTTGGTAGTTGCAACAATAGAAATAGATGATGAGACCACCCAATTACATTAGATCGTCGATAAAGTCGAAGCTCTCCTTCGATGAGCTCAAGAAGACATAGCACAAGCCACCGAGGGTTTAACGCAAGTAAAAAATGCACTTCTAGAACAACAGAGTAAGGTAGATCAGGAAAATCTTACCCTGATAGTGAAGTGGGATGAGGAAAAAGCACAGTTTCTAGTAGAGCAACTTGAAGTACAGAAAAAGGTTCAAAAAGCACTTCACTCTGTGACGGTCATAGAAATAAAGATTTAAGAACATGTTCCATAGCAGGTGGCACAACTTGAAGAAGTCATCCAACAACTTCAGCAGCGCATTGCAGATCTGGAACTTCATACTGTGCCTGAGACTCCTTAAGAAATAAGAGATATGAGAGAGGCATCTGCTCGTAACACGGTCGACTGGTTAAAAACCTTTTCCTTTGAATACAAATAGTTGTGCACTAGAAGCGCCCAAACTCTTGAAAACCTCGTAGAGAATCCAGAGTTGCACACATTAGAGGTATATCTCCAAGAAGCAATGTAGCATGCAGAGACACTACAAGAAAAAATGAAGGCATTGAACCCAGTCAAAAGAATGAAGAGGTTCACATAACAATGCGCCACCCAACAATAGGTACATACGCTACAAAGTAAAGTGATAGAAGTCTCCCAATGACTTCAACCAATCCAAGAAAAGGCATGCCAATTGTTCACCGACATTGAAATCTAGGGAGCCAAGCTTGAACAAACTATCATCACCATAGAAAAATGCCTAGAAGGGCCAGTAAATGATGCAGTGATCCAATAATTCACCGAGCAAGAGGCTGTCGTACTACAACAGGTCCCAAGCTTGAGGCATTTGAAGTGGAACTGCGTAGACTTAAGTGACTCGGGACAAGTCACAGGTGAGTGTTGGGGGCTTGTTGGCCCTTGACCAAGTTTTGGGGGATACTTGGTCATATTTGACCATTTTGGGACTTCGACAACCTGTCAAAGATGGAGCACGATGTGAAGCATAGATCATGGGATCTCAACCCACTTTGGGTCCTTTTTGGGTTTTTGGGTTAATGTAATGGGAAAGGGATGTTAGCCCGTGGGCTTACCCATGCTTAGGCCCACTTTTGTATATATAAATAGATGCATAGGCAAAGTAAGTAAGGGGTGATAAGTTGGATCTATGTGATTGAAGAGTTGTAAGTAAGATAAGTGTTGGTAATGATTGTAAGTGCTCCGTGCATATTGTAAGGGGATAAGTGAAAGATATTGTAGAAGGCTCTGTGCTTTAGCGCAAGGAAGAAGGATCTAGCGAGTTCCACAGATCTTCTGTCCTGTGCGAAGTAAGGATTATTGAAGATATGTGCTATAACTTCTTGACTAAAATAATAAAGAAGAAGACTTTGTGGACATAGCCCCAGGGTGGGGGTGAACCACGGTAACTCTGTGTGTTGTGCTTTGTGCTTCGACCTAATGTATGCCTTGATGTGTTTAGATAGTTATGCTTTGTGCTTATGAGTTATGAATGAATATTTAGTATGATATATAAGATGCTTAGTGCTTGATATGCTGAAGTTAAGCTATCATTTTGTGGTTGAGTTTCGAATCACCTTAGATCTAAGTACATATTGGGATGCTCTGTGCCATCTGTGAAGTGTTGAATAGTGATGGATTATCTATATTAGGTGATTGATAAGAGTTATAATCACATATTTGTGTCCCAGCTAAGGTTGCAAACATATGAGTCCTACAACTACCCCGTCTCTACCTCGGGTGAGAATTCATCTACTTCGCAGGTGTTGCCAAAAGGGCTGGTAGTTAGGGCTTTGTTGGTGTGCTCTTTAACGTTGAACCTTGGGTCTTCCCTATGCCAACAATGGTTTAAGAGTTTTTAGAAGTTAAATAATAAAGTGAAGTGATGAGTGTACTATAATTCAAAGTGAATACAAAATAAATTATTTAAATAATAAATTCAATGAAGAAATTAGAAGTGGGTTAACCCTAAAATAAGGAAAGTGGGCAAAGTGACCTAGAAGATGTTTTTAAGGAAGCTACTTGGAGAGTATAAATAAGAGGCAAGGCTCTCTCATTTAAGAAACACTTGAGCATATTGAATACCTATAAGTGTATGAGGTAACCAAAGGATATCTAAGCCGAATTTCTGAGGGAAGGTGAAAAAAAGAAGGCCAGAATTCAAGGAAGGATAAAATTCTTTTGATGATGCTTTCTAAGGTATGTTATTTACAGGTCATCTCACCATTTTCGCAATAACATTTTTTCTAGAATGATTCAAACCATGAAATTGATATTCCATTGAGGAAAAATATCCAATTATATGTGGTTAAGAATTCATCTTGTGGGTCGTTTTATTTTTGGAGTTACACTCCGTGAAAATAGGGTTTGTGGCTAGTCCTGAAACTAGTCAAAAACAAGTGTTTCAGGTAAAAACGTCATAAATTCTTCATAACAGATCCAAATTCAGTAATACCAAATGTGTTGGTTAGAGTAAATTCTTTAGTATGATGTATAATATTTTTATATTGATTCAACAAATATTCCATGTGGGTCACACTCTACAAAGTCGCTCTCTAGAATAAGCCAAAATTCAACAAGGTATGCGATTTTTGCTATAACTCCTTTTCTGAGAGGTTCCAAGTAGTGACACTTGGAGGAATTGCATAAAACACACTGAAGAACATTTTTTATCAGTTTAATATATTTATTCATTACAGGTACATAGTTATGATTACTTCAAGTTAGGGTTGTTGACTAATCCAAAACTAGGC